>VDFB02344517.1:164370-353974 GCA_007258455.2 Sequoia sempervirens | reverse complement strand
TAGAGGTATGTTGCTTTGGTCTTGTTGCACAATCTCTCGCATAGTAACCAAACTTGTCACATCTGAAGCATTGTATATGAGAGAGATCCTTCTTCTTCTTAGATTCAGGAGCAGCATCCGATCTTCTGTCTCTATTCCTCTTGAAATTTCCTTTCCTTCCTTTTGTTCCTTTCCTCTTCGATGTTTGATCAACAAGTACATGATTTTCTTCATTGTTAGAACTTCATCCATTACCTCTTGCTGCTAATCTTGATTCCTCTTGAATTCAATCTGCTCTAAGGCGATCAAACTTTGGTAGCTTCGATCTTCCACTGATACCTTGGATAAATGGCTCCCAAGATTGAGGAAGACTGTTGACAGCCAACATGACTAAGTCTTTATCATCAACCATATTACCAATGGCACAAAGCTGATCTCTCAACTCAGTGATCTTCATGAAGAAGGAGATGACTAAATCTCCTTTCGCCATCTTGATGTGGTGAAGCTGTTGCCTCAATGCAAGAGCTCTGCTTGTATTATTGATCTCATATAGTCCCTCCAAGGTCTTGAACATCTCTCTAGATGTCTTCAACTTGGAGATAATAGGCACAAGGTGATCCTTCACAGAATCAGTCAATATCTTCTTGGCCTTTGTGCCATTCTTCCTCCATTGTGTCTGCTCAGTCTCATCGGAAGGTTCGGGTAACTCTTTCTCCACGAACTCGAGAATGTCATTTTCTTCCAATGCAATGAGGACTCTAAACTTCCAAGAGGTGAAGTTAGAAGGACCATCAAGTCTATCTTCAACCTTGAGACCGTTCACCATTTTCATAGTTAAGATAGACACACAAAGATTAGAATAATGGAGAAAGATAATGCTGCTTATATAAATCTGATCACGATCTTGCTTAAACCCACTCTGATACCATGTTAATTTTAGGGTCAGAAATTAAATAGGCAGATATAGAACAATTTAAACAATTTGACACAGCATATGCCCTGGGAAAACCCTCCAACTTGAGGGAGAAAAACCCAGCAACAATATATCACTTATATATTGAATAATGAATAGCAATTCGCTCGCTTTACAATGAGGCCAATCACAAGGCCGAATTACCAGCACCACACTTGATGCAAACTCAAGATAAATTATATCGAACTCCTTTGAATGATAATATCAACCTTCTTGAAGAATGACTTCGATCTCTATGAAGAATAATAATGAACTCCAATATCGAACTCTGCTGTAGATGAATTTCGCACTTGTCTTGAATGGATAGAAAGAATAATAGTGAATGAATGAACAGCGCCTCCTTATATACAATTCGATGGGAGATCTCCAAACAAACATGACTCTTCAAGATGTAAAGTCGGCCTCTAATGAAAGGTTGTGTCTCACACAAAGGGTGGCGGATATTAAGATAAAGTCGGCCACAATAAATAAATATTATTTAATATTCAAGTGAAGCGCCTCTTCACAAAATCCTTACTAATAAATAAATAGCCAACGGCTATATTTCATTTATTGTTTATTAAATAAATCGCAGGAAGTATGGAGTCCGCGGCTATAACATCAACACAAAACAGCAGTGTTCTTTTGATGATCTTAAGCACATAATCAAATATGCATCCATGCTTTCTTTGCCCATTTTTCAGCAGCCTTTTGAGGTTGAGACCAATGCTAGTAACTACACCATCGAAGTTGTTCTATTGAAAGGAGGAAGACCTAAATGTTATCATTCCAAATTATTCAAAGAGGGTTTCCTAAACTGTAGAGCATATGACAAAGAGTTGTATGCTTTGGTCTCCATGGTGGAAAAGACGAAGCACTATCTCATGGGCAAAGAAATGGTAGTCACACAAATCATCAATAATTGCAATACTTGCAAGTTCAAACAAAACTCAAACGATCTTGTCACTACGAGCAGATGGAACTCTTGCAACAATTTCATCATGATAAAAGTATAAGTATGGTGTGACAGTAAGGTGGCAAATATGCTTTCAAGGCCATTTCTTCTCTCAGCAGTAAGAACTCTTTCTTTGTTGAAGCCATTTGCAAATGAAGTTTATGTTGAAGATTATGCTCAAGATGAAGACTTCAGCGAGATATATCAGCAAACTAAGGGGGGTAAAGGAGCTGATTTTGGGGAAAACCTATATTAGCTCCTCAAAGACGGTCTCCTTTACAAAGTGGGTAAGTTGTGTGTTCTAGAGAAGATTATTGTACATGCAAAAGGCTCATACTTCATGAGCTGCAGGGCATTTTGGGTTAACCAAAACGGTCATCAATCTCAGTACTATGTACATTGGCCATATATGTAAGTGGATGCGTCAAAGTTTATTAGGAATTACCTTGTAGCATAAGCAAGCATGAAACTTGGGCTGTACCAACCACTACCCATGCCCACAAGATCATAGGAGAGCATCTCCATGGATTTTATGGGTGACCTTCCAATGACCAGGCATGGGCATAACTAGCCTTTTGTGGTAGTGGACTGGTTTAGTGAGATGTGCATATTGATTGCTTGCAAAAGGACCTTAACTAGAAGTGATGCAACAGAGGTACTCTTCAAGAATGTTTGAATTCGCTTTGGACTTTAAAAGAGCATCATCTCAAATAGGGATGCTCACTTCTTGGGCAAGTTTTGGTGCATGCTGTGGGAAAAGATGCATACATGTTTGAAATGTTCCACTACGGATGTACAAACAGAGGTTGTGAATAGAACCTTGATGCAGCTAGTATGTGGAATAATCAAAATTTTCATAAAGGTTGGGATGAGAACTTGGTTTACATTCAGCACTCCTATAATAGGGTAGTCCACTCCTCTAAAAACTTGTCATCTTTTGAGGCATGTTTCAGGTATTTAACCCTAGCCCATTTGAAGTTTGTTTGTGACATTCAAAGGAATGGCTGGAAAAAAAAGATTTGGAGGTGCAAAAGGATAATTCATAGATAATGTGTAGCAAATACATCTCTATGTTCAAGAAAGGATCAAAGAATCTCAAACCAAATACAAGTGCCAACACAATCAACAAAGAGTGGAGCGCAAATTCCAAGTTGATGAGAAGGTTTGGGTATTTTTGGGTAAGGAGAGACTTCAAGGATCAGCAAAGACACTAAAATCAACCAGCTCTGGTTGTTTTCAGATTGTTGAGCAAGTGGGAGAGAACACTTTCCAATTAGATCTTCCTCCTTATATGAAGATGTATTTAATGGATGACTTGGCTCCAAGTGGAAAAGGGAAGATGAAAGGTGACATGGTTTTGAAAAAGAAGGTGAGGAGAACAAGAAGAAGTGAGCATGAGAAATGGCTGATAGGGTTGAAAGGTCAAGTTCCAAGCAAAGCAAAATGGTATATTCCATGGATCATGTGGGGAAGTTCCCATATTTATCTAGTCCATAAGCTTTTGGGGACCAAAAGCCTCCTAATGGAGGAGGCGTGATCCAAAAATTGGGTAAAAAATGTTGAACCATTAAAGGAGTATTTGAGGTGATCCAAAGCATCTTGGAGAGTTCTTAAAACAAGGGTGCAGACTTCAAAACTTCAGAGAAAACCTAATTTGATTTTTTTGCCATTGACCTTTGCAATTTTGCGTCAACCAATGGCAATTACACAAATGCTTCTATTAAAAGCAGTGATTTCAGGTTCTACAAAATAGAACTTGGAATATGAATGGTTTTGTAATTTGAATTCACTATTTTGACATTTGTTCTTCT
Source organism: Sequoia sempervirens (assembly GCA_007258455.2). NCBI lineage: Eukaryota > Viridiplantae > Streptophyta > Pinopsida > Cupressales > Cupressaceae > Sequoia > Sequoia sempervirens. The sequence goes on along the minus strand of VDFB02344517.1, from coordinate 350,277 downwards.
ATTTTGACACCATGGGAGGATAGAGGAATGTCATATAATGTTTGTACATGAAGTTAAAAGGATTGGCTCTCATTGAATCCTTCATTTTGACATTCATTTTGTGATTGGCAGGGGTTTTTGAGTTGTAGAGGCACATTGTAGGTGTGAGGAGTGACTTCATCAAGACTCCAAATAGCCCTAGAGGCAATGTAACACACATGTACTTGAGTGGTAGTATTATATCCAAAAGGGATATCATACTATCGAGTTGTAGTTTTTGCCTTGATGCCTTCAAGGAGTGCATTGAGCCAATGGGTTGACATCACCAATGGGCCCCTCAAAACTTAAACAACCTAATCATTTTAAGGTGCCATGAGGATTTAACAAGAGTTTGATGTATATTGTTAATAAAACCAACTTGAGTGGTAGTATCATATCCAAAAGGGATATCATACTATCATGTTGCAGTTTTGGCCTTGATGCCTTCAAGGAGCGCATTGAGCCAATGGGTTGACATCACCAATGGGCCCCTCAGAATTTAAACAACCTAATCATTTTAAGGTGCCATGAGGATTTAACAAGAGTTTAATGTTTTTCCACTCCTAGTTTTTCCTCTGTGTGTTTTAAATTCCCAAAGACTTGTTGATCACCAATGGAAGCTCACCATGCAGCAAACCCTAGTGCTAACCATGGTTTATCGCAAGGGTAAATCTTGACTTAGGTTTACTGCAAGGATATCAATGCTAACACCATCATCTTTAGAACGTAATAACTTTTGCCACAATAGCCTTATGTGCACGATTTACTAGGGTTGATTGGATTGGGTTTAAAGGTTAACTAGAATTTAATGGAATATGTTATCTAGGATTTTTGAAATCAGGCCTTCGAAGATCTTTGGCTAAGTCAGCCCCTAGGTGGATTTTTTGGAGTCTATCCCTTAACTAAGCATAAGGCTATTTAGTTTTTATGAAAGTAGAGTACTAGAGTGAAGTTTTTTATGTCTAGTTTTCATCATTTGTGTCCCTAAAACATCGCATTAAGATAGGCCTCCTTTGTAATGGGAAAGTCAATCCGATGATGTTGTAAACCCTAGTGTATTAATGGCATTATGTAAATTAAAAAATTAAAATGAAAGCTAAGTTTGTAATTGATATATGCTTGAGGAAATTCAAAAATTAAGCAAAACTAATGTATTGAATAAACAAAAAAAAAGTTGGCCCAATTTTGGGCATTCCCTTGGTTAGTTTTTATGTGCATTACAAACCAGGTAAAAAAGCTTGAGCCCTTTAATCATATACCTCTTGAATTACCTAGAGACTTATGAAGTTATAATATCTTATTTGTATATTTGTGGAGAGAAGAAGATTAAGGTGCTCAAATACCAAGATTTCAAAGGCTAGCCATCCATGTTTTGTGTCAGCTATAGAATGCTTTTGAGTGTGAGTCCAATTAAAACTTGTTTGAGAGCATTCACACCAAAAAGGGAAGGAGGTTGACCTGAGAGCAACTGAATGGCCATGTCTTTGTACATTATATTCTATGTTGTCACATCTAAAAGTGGAAGGAAAGGAAGCAAGGGAAACATTGGAAGATGACTTGCTTGATTATGCATTAATTCATGTGGAGGAGGATTCACCTTCTAGTTCAATACCGATGAATATGAGAAAGACAAGAAGTTTGTGAGCTCTTTGAGGGATTTGTGATTTGTTATTATAGTGATATGTTGTGAAAGTTCAAAGACCTGATATGCTGGGAAAGTTCAAAGACCTTATGTGCATGAAATATATTGCTACCCTGAAATGACTGTGAATCTCTCAAGGGGATTCAAGAATTGGGTTTAGGTGCATGTAATACCTAGGGAGATCATCAAGGCCTAACAAACATGTTGCCTACATTGCAGAGAAGAGCTATTTGTGCCTCATCTCATTAGATAATCACTCCTTTGCAATTATTCTAAACCCTTTAAAGCACTTGGACATGGGTATCACTGTCTTCGTCCCTAGAGACTTAAAACTTTTGCAAACTCCCATTATTTGACAAAAACATAGAGGACGCAGTACGATTATGCATCGCTAGTATAGTAACATAGTATTGGAATTAAAAACACTACACAGCGGTATCAAGCTACATGATATCATGCCTAACTGTGACAATAGTAAACCATTGTCAGCTAAAGCTTGAGCTCACATCAAAGAATTTTGTTGTTATTGCCATGAGTAACGATGATATGTAACAGAAAATCATAAGAAAGGAAAGAGTTTCGTAACTTACTGTGAGAGGAACTAAGGCCACGGAGTAGATGGGAAGCTTAACTGCTCTCCAAATGAGCTTTGCTGCTTCTTCTTTCGAGTGGGCATTACTACTACTGTTAGTAACTCTCCATGACTGCTGCAAATGCCGCCTCCTTGTAAGATTAGGATAAGGTTGTGAAGCTCTCCTGATTTGGGTACATAAATAAGTGTTATTCTGTGTGGCATGATGCCAAGTGACGAGTGGAGGCTTTAACAGGGTACATACGCCTCCAATCGTCATAGCCATTTCAATTCTCTTCACATACGCCTTAAATGAGGATAAGAATTTGCGTCGTAAAATAATCGTTCCGGCAGATAAAAAGTGCGCAACAGTGAAACATGCATACCCATGATATGTTCCATTTAGTTTTGTGTCTATTTCTCACAAGAGTATTTTATTAATATATTCATTTATTATGGTATAATTTTGTAAAAAGTTACCCTTTTTTTTTCTATTTTATTTATTTATTTATTTACAGGCATTTTAATATATTAGTCTTTTATTTCATTCAAATATGTACATATCTGGATATATTCGTCTTACTAAGCATTAATCACAGTCAGTATACATCTCATTAGCCACTACTATAGTTGTTTCTATGTCCCGAGTCATTTTACAAGGCTAATTCTACAATTTGCGAATTTGATCCTTTCAAATTTAAATCTTGATCAATTCCCAACCATTCATTTCCCACAAAAGGCCTGATTAAACACAAATTTATGTAATTTATTATTGTCTCATTATATTTAAAAGCATTTAATACATTCATCTCCTATCTATTACATATAAATCACATACCATTCACATTTAGAGAAGGAAACACTTTGATTGGGGCAATAAAAAGAATCTAGATTTGTACAATCATTCAAAGAGTATATGCATGACTAAAAAATATTTTATTTAATCATTTGCAGACATTTCCATTAGTTAACCTATGAAAACATATCCCCTTGTGACATAATGGCAGGCCTTCCAAGGTACTTTTAAATATCACAAATCTCATATAGTAGAAAAGATAGAAGAAGCAAAGGTGAATCAAGTAAAAATAGAAAGCATAGTTGTGTAGACTATCGTGTCATTTCCATGGGCATGGGACATTTCCACAAACATTTCCATTAGTTAACCTATGAAAACATATCCCCTTGTGACATAATGGCAAGCCTTCCAAGGTACTTTTAAATATCACAAATCTCATATAGTAGAAAAGATAGAAGAAGCAAAGGTGAATCAAGCAAAAATAGAAAGCATAGTTGTGTAGACTATCATGTCATTTCCATAGGCATGGGACATTTCCACAACCATGGATTTGACCCAAATTTGCAAACTTGAGCATTGGCAATATAGAGAAGATGTATCCTCCTAGTGCAAAAATAGACTAAGATATTCCATATCAAATCCTGAGACATATTGATATTAGCAACAACATTAAACTACATTTATTATTTGGTCACTCAATTAAGGACATTTGTTTTCCATTAATGTAGCATTTAATTCCATAAAGCATTAGCCCATAGATATTACTATTAAAATAGTCTAGGTCAATTGTGCTTATGTGTATGCAAACTATTGTATTTAATAGATATTACTATTAAAATAGTCTAGGTCAATTGTAGGAAAAGTTTATTTTCCTTTACATTTTGGTGAACCTAGTTGATCCTACACAATCTACCCTTCTTTAGGGTTTATCGTCGATAAATATTACATATTTTAGATCTAGTATAACTTTAAATCATTGTCTATTTTTAGATTTTATAGGGTTTAAATACACTAAAGTCAATAACAATCAAAATAATTCAATAGAAAGGAGATGAAATGGGATCTAAGGTCAATAGCTAACCTAAATCACCCATTTCACCTTTTGACATTTGGGGGACACAAAAATGACCAAAAGAAACCATTTGACTAATGTCCTCAAGGAAGAGCCAAAATGATTGGTCAAGGTTTTGGTACCTTTTTTTATTTTGGGATGATGGATTGAACATGTGATGTGCGTGATTGATGATGCAAACTAAGAGAAACAATACAAGTGTAGCAAACTGTTATAGATTCAAAAAAACATAGAACTGAAAAATAGAAACAAACAACAGGAGAGTAGAGTGCAAGAGATAAGGAACCTGACATAAAATTTTGGAGCAAAAATGACTAGATGAGGGTGAGGGTGCCCTTGTATTAAACTAGTGCTTTTCATAAGTTCAAATTTTGTACAAGAGCATCAAAATTTGTAGGTTCTTCTCTATCGGAATCAACTTCAAAATTTTGTCAGTCAGTGAAAATCAATCTTGCCCCAATTTGATGAAAGAAGGTATTTGCATGTTTGATCTAGGGTTGAATTTCTTGAGCTCTTCAATCTTCTTCAATCCACTTCAAACCTATAACCTCCAAGAAAGAAAGGAGAGGAAAGGTTGTTCCATATAGGGGCTTTCCTAAGTCAAACCCATTTTGGTGTTTGAACCACCTCCACAAATAGCTATGATAATGTTGATAAAGAGTGTTTACGCTAGGTCGAGTAGGGGCAAATGGATGAAAATGAATGATAAATCACTATGATGTAACTTTCCACTTAGATCTACATTCCTTGATGGATTGAAATCATTTGGCACATCTCATATAAGGAGAATTTGATAGATTTTTGAAGATATTACAAAAGGTTAGTACTCATAACAATGACAAACATAAAAGATGAAGTATCTTACCATGCATGAACACGGATTTGATGATGTATTGCAAACATGATCTTGACTCATAATAGTGTTGTAGAAGTATTATTTATTTTGCTCTTGTATTGCCTTGATTGAAATTACTTAGCTCAAAATTTCATTAGATTGCTTAGAAGTTCAAATGGAGGGAAAGACTTGTATTTATATGATTTTCAACATTTTTCACATTAATCTTTTTGATAAGCCAACAAATGATTTTGAATTTTCAAACATATTGAGGCTAACAATAAAACATTAAATTTTAGGCCAAAATAGGGTAAACAAAGGTGAGGGCACCCTAATATGGACCTATTTTGAATTTAAAATGCTCGTGAAATAAATAATTAATTTAATTTCTCAAAATTAATTCAATTACTTAAAGATGAAAATAAAACGGATGATTAATAAGAATAATTAGGCTCAAGCACTTAGGGGGAAGCCAAACATAATGTGAAATTGTCAAGGGTGAAAATTTACGATGCTACACTTAACCCCCACTTTAGTGAAGGTATGAAATTTTGCTCATACTCACACTAAAGTAAGGAGAAGTCAAAAAAGGTCATTTCCTCAAAACATTGAAGAGGTAAGACAACACTGAACTAGGGGATGCACTAGCCCCTAAGATCAAGATCCTACCAAACAACAACATCAAGATAAAAGAACACACATACATGTAAGACACAATGCAACAAAGGACACGTGATAATCAACCACAATGAAGACACAAAGAAAACATGAAAGAAACATAATGCTAAACAACTATGCAAACACAATGCAAACAAAATACAAACATAATGCTAAACAACTATGCAAACACAATGCAAAAGTAATACAAACATAATACAAACAAAGGAATACACAAAAAGGGGGTATGACATCACAAAATAAGAATATCTGTAAATTCTTACTAGGATCCATACCAAAAGACATCCACAAGTCAAAGGGCTAGAAAAGTCTAGTATTTGTTCGGTGGCTTATGAATAAATAAAGGCACCACAAACTAGTGAAGTTTGATATTCACTAGGTGAGCTTTATAAGAAACAACATAGGTCAATGAAGTTTGATATTCACTAGGTGAGTTTCAAAAGGGTAGCAAATGAAAACACACACCCTAGTGAATTCCCATGTCAATCGTATCAAGAATTACAAGGAAGATCGTCACCCTATCAATTAAAACCAAGAGATTGACAATTTTCACAGTTGCCCAATTCTTTTCATTCCATTATAATGCAGTTAATTAATAAGAATATGATTCAACTTCCCCTCATTCATCCTATTGATACCATTAAACCTTTACCTAATTTTAATGCAAAATCCTTTTTTTTTCAAAATCACCATACACCTAGATATGATATTGAGCGACGTATGTGTCTTAAGCACTTAAGCACCAATTACAAGACCTCGTTGACTCTAACATCATCCAATTGGCTAGTGTGAATGATAAAGGGAATAAATCAATTGCATCGCCTAATTAAAACTTGCAAATGTTTTTCAACCCATTATCGACTCACTCCGCTAATCTTGTAGAATAAATTGAAGATGAACTCGATAATAATATTATACTATAACCTAATATAGTCAACATGATTGATGTTCATCCTCATCAAGACCAACCTAAACTCTTACCTGATATTACCTTCACCCATATTGATGCTTCTATTCATGCACCTGATGGTCCTCTCTACATTACTAATAGAATTAATGATAAACCTCCATGGGGAATACTCATTGATCTGGTGTGTCTAGTGAATGTGATCATTGAAGAATATATTTGTGTGCATGAATTATACCAAGATAAATATGAACAATCAAAAGTTTCAGTGAGAACTCATGATGGTTCTACTCACTCTACAATTGGTTATTTAACCATCCCCATTCAAGTTGGACCTAAAAATTTGGATGTTATATTTGTTATAATCCCTACCTCAGATCAATTTCATATGAAGTTAGGTCATCCATGGCTTGCTTCCATGAATGTGGTTCCCTCCATTATCCAGAAATGTCTTATATTATTGTTTGAAGGACAAATACATATTATTAATCATAATAGATTTAAACCTTTATCTCATTGTGAATTTTTTTCCCTTGATTAATTTTGGCCACAACCAACCCAACCCGCTAGACCTCATGATGACTTTCTCTTTTTATCTTAACAAAAATAAAAAACAAATCATAATGATCAATTATCCCTTACCAATATCCCACTCAAGGCTCCTTGATCTCTAGTGGCTATGATGCATGTTCCTCCTACTCCACCATCTATCCTATTTAGGACCACAAGGAAACCGCTTGGCAAAGCATTACAGGATTACTTTTGTGCCTCCTAAAGAGAAACAATGCATTATGCAAAACTCTCCATCTCTTATTGTTTCTAAACCTTTGGTGGTTCTTTCAGTTCCTCCTACAAAGGAAGAAAAGGAACCAATATTATAAAACACCTCAATTCCCCCCTCAAAAGTTTAATCTTGTGCTCAATGAAATTGAAACACAAAGGAACACAAGATAAGAAATCATGTTACGGCTTGCCAACTTGCTAAAAATAATAAATTCTCACCTAATGACCTCCCATCCACAAAACCAAATTCTAATGAGATACTTCCCAACCATACATTTTTTCCATCACCTAACTCCACTCCACCCTCACATCAAAACATAAAATTGAACCTTAATTTTTCCAACCAAGCCAAAGACTAAAAATCTCACAAACTTTCCCTCCATAGAGCCCAAACGATGCTTACATGGTTGATAGTGCTCACTATCATGTTAGTAGCACTAGCATAATTCCCACAATGGTATATTCCAACACTGACTCAGATGATGAAAAAATGAACAAAAAAATATCATAGTGAATTATCTCTTATGTTTATAAAGCACAATCAATGAATTTGGTTGGGGACAACCATGATGATCCTCTTTCGGCAAGTGACTCACCACGTGTTCAACCTGGTACCTCTCCTTGTACTACACTCATTATAGTCCCTTTAGCATATTGTTCACCTTCCATTCATGATGAGCAAGATTAGAATGTGGACGATTTGCTATAGATCGTCTTTCATGTGTGGTACCCTTTGTGTCTTTGTGTTTTTCTTGCACGTAATGTGATCTCCCCATAATGTGTTCCTTGGTGTGTATATGTTTTTTTAGTTCTCTTTGGATGACCCTTGATGTTATTATTGGCACAAGGAGACAAAGAGAATGAATTTGTCATGGTGTTCCTCTATGTGTATCTTCATTCTTCTATTTGTTGTAAATTCCTTTTTATTCCTTTTGGGAATAATGAAGAGTGTAGGGACATCTAGGTCTCTTCCATGTTGACCCAAAATCCCTTTTTACTTTATATTCATGTGATATTCCTCTCGTGTGTTCATATTTCCACAAGTAATTAGGGAATGATATCAATTCAGAGCATGGCCATCTTGATATACATTATCTCTCATTTATACTAATTGCAAATCTTTGGATCCCTCACGTGCTATTTTGTGTTGTTATTTATATGGCTTTTCTTTGGGAGCAACCCCTTGTCATAAGTTGGATTTTTGGGAACATGTTACTTGGCATAGGGTTTCCCAACAAGCTCTCATGCCCATCTTTTGAAAGTATCAATTTTCCTACCTTAAGACAATTGCTCTCGATTAGTGTTAGCAATTACTTTAAGGTAGGGACATACATTCCATTATGTGCTTTACTATGTTCACGCAATATGAACTTAGTGATGCCTTTATGGTATATTGATCATCATTGTAGTACCTTATCAAAGTTATTTAGAAAACAACATGATTTTTCTTATAATTTTTGATACAGTTGATATGTGAACTCACTACCCTATTTTTTTCCATTTGCTACCCTTTTGAAACTCACCTAGTGAATATTAGACTTCACTGACCTATGTTTTTTCTTATCAAGCTCACCTAGTGAATGTTAGACTTCACTAGTTTGTAGTAAATTTATTTATTCATAAGACACCTAGAAAATACCTAACTTTGATAGGTCGTGACTTGTGGATTTATTTGGGTATGAATCCTAGTAAGAATATGTGGATCTTTCTAGTTTGTGATGCCATACCCCCTTTCTATGTATTCCTTTGTTTTCATTGTTTTTAGCATTATATTTGTTTCATGTTTGATTTGTGTCTTCATTGTGTATACATTATGTTTGGTTATCTCATGTTTTTATTGCATTGTGTCTTACATGTATGTGTGTTCTTTTACTTTATATTGTTTCTTGGTAGGATCTTGAGATTGGGGGCTACCGCATCCCCCAGTTCTGTTTTATCTTACCTCTTCAATGTTTTGATGAAAGGACCCTTTTTTGGCTTCTCCTTCCTTTAGTGTGAGGGTGATCCCACAGTAGTGGATTACACTTTTTGGCCAAACTTGACATTGAAATGAATATTTTGAACTAAATCTTCATTTTTCAAAACCTATAGCTGCTAAACTGTGAGGAATTTGAAGATGATGCAAACTAGTGATTTTTGACATTTTGTCTGTAGATTCTAAATATATATTTTTTTAAAAAAATTGGAATAATTTTTTTTTTTTTTTCCATCTCTTTCAATAACTAGTTTTTAATAGTAAACAACATTTTTAAAGAGTGATGTTTACTATATAACACAACTTTTTTTCTATGAAAAATAAAATTCTATTTTTTTTGAAATTAGATTTGTAACTACAATATCTAGCTCTTTAATTTGGTTTCATAGTGTTTTATTGAATATTTTTTTCTTAATTAAGTTTTGAAGTCAAACCAATTACAATTTAGACATAGGTTTTTTTGTGTAACATAACTTTTTTTGTATGTATTGATTTTTTTTTTTTTGTTGGATCAAGGACATGAATACCAAGAGCATGGATATTTTTCAGATTTTTTTTTGGTAATCTACTATTTTTCCACATGTGCAAAACAGGGAGCTTGATTTTTGGTGAAAAACCTACATTCACAAGAAATAAAAATAAATATAATAATCAAATTAAATAATTTAAATTTATACTTTTTGGAAAGATTATAATAAGGACTACATACATACAAACACATAAATTTTAAATGAATTCATTTGATCCCCCAAATGGTAAATCAAAAGTGGCTTTTTATCAATATTTTGATAGGTGTAGAGGAGACTCCATTATAGGTATGGTTTTAAACTAGCAAGGTTCTATCCAAGGGGGTTTGATCAAACCCTCTTCAATTAGAATCCTTTAAATGGAACCTTTCAATGCTTAAATCATTATATTCTCTAAAAATATGTGATTTTAGCAAAAATCAGGATGTCCTAGAAAGTGTAACCCATTATTATGGCAACACCTGTGAGTATGAGCATAATTGCAAACCCTCGAGTGGGGAATAAATGTAGCATCATAAATTGTCACCCTTGACAATTTCACACTATGTTTGGCTCCCCCTAAGTGCTTGAGCCTAATTATGCTTACTAATCATCTATTTTATTATTTTCTTGGAGAAATTAAATTAATTTTGGGAAATTAAATTAATTATTTATTTCATGAGCATCTAAAATTCGAAGTAGGTTCAGACTAGGGTGTCCTCGCCCTTGTCTGCCCTATTTTGGTCCAAAATTTAATATTTTATTAACAATCTAAATATGTTTACAAATTCAAAATCATTTATCAACTTATCAAAATAATTAATGTAAAAAATGTTAAAACTCATAAATATGTCTTTCCCTCCATTTGAATATCTAAGCAATCTAATAAAATTTTGAGCTAAGCAATTTAAATCAAGGAAATTCAATAGTAGAATAAGCAGTACGTCTACAACACTTTATCAGTCAAGATCATGTTTTCAATGCATCATCAAATCCATGTTCATGCATGGTAAGATACTTCATGTTTTATATTTATCATTGTTAGCATTACTAACATTTTGCAAGATCTTCAAACAACTATCAAATTCTTCTTGTATGAGATGTGCCAAACAACCTCAATCCAACAAGGAATATGATTATGAGTGTTAAGTTACATCATATTGATTTATCATTCATTTGCCTCTGCCTGACCTAGGGTAAGCACTCTTTATTAACATCATCATAGTCATTTGTGGAGGTGGAAACACTAAAATGGGATTTGACTTAGGCAAGCCCCTATACAGCACAACCCTTCCTCTCCTCTCTTTCTTGAAAGTTACATGTCTGAAGTGGATTGAAGAAGATTTAAGACCTCAAGATATCAAAGCCTAGATCAAGCATCCAAACACCTTTCATCAAATTGGCCAAGATTGATTATTTTTTGACTAATGACTTCCAAAATTAAATTCTGAAAGAGAATAACCTACAGAATGTGATGATCCTATAGAGACTCTAAACTTCTTAAAAAGCATCATTTTAAAAAAAGGGTGCCCTCACCCTTGTCTAGTTATTTCTACTCCAAAATTTTATGCCAAGTTCCTTATCTCATGCACTTTGCTCTCCTAGTGTTTGTTAGATGTGTTTTAGTTATGTGGTTTCTATGAATTTATGATAGTCTACTAGACTTGTATTGTTTCTTCTAGTTTGCATCATCAATCACACACATCACATCATTCAATCCATCATCCCAAAATGAAAAGGGGATCAAAACACTAACCAATCATTCTACCTCTTCCTTGAGTACAATAGCCAAGTGGTTTATTTTGGTAATTTTTGTGTCCCTCAAAAATTAATGGGTAGAATGTGTGATTTAGGTTCAATATTGACCTTAGATCCCATTTCACCTCATTTCATTTAAAATGGTAAGGAGGGAAAGTACATCCTAGATCTAGCTTATAAATTAACCTGGATCAATCCTTCCTTGACTTAACATTGGAACTCAAACCAACAAGGATGTTAAAATTGGCTAACAACTAAAAAGGAGAGACAATATGCCATGGGCTTAGTTTCTTTGTTGCAAAGAAAATTTTAGTAATACAATGTAATTTAATTGACCTATTAATTATAAATACCTAATTTGAAAGCATGAATTATTCAAATAGGTGAAAACAAAAATTGATGAAATAATTGCAGATTCAAGAAGAGAAAACAAAGGGGCACTTGTGACAACAAGATAGATTTTAAATAGTCATTCAAGGGAGAGGGTGCCCTAGTCTAAAAAGGGAGATTTCTAAACACTCAGATCTTGATCTATAACTTGCAAGTTAGTATTATGCTTCCATGTCCCGAAATATGTTGTCATCAAATTTGAACTTGTAGAAACATTACAGAGAGAAGGAAAGGAGTGATTATATAGGAGTTTTCCTTAGTCAAACCCCTGTTCTGGTATTTCTACCTCCATGAATAGTCAATTTTTTGATATATAAAAGTGTTTTCTTAATGAAATTTAATTGTGTTTAAGGCCATAATGAGCTATGATTTATAAAATAAATGATAAAACCCTACTCAAGTGTGTTAGAGAGGATTCTCAAATGACATGATCATGAAATGTAAGATCCAACACAAGATAAAGTCAAATACTCAAGGGAAAATTAATATGCTCAAATACCTTAATTAGGGCAGCTAGGTGATAAAATTCTAAGATCATAACATGTTGAAAATCAAGTCATTAGGTATTTTAAAGAAATCAAATTGTAACGCCCCGCCGTGTGAACCCCAAAGGACAAAAGACAATAATTACTGCACAATTTTTATTTTTTTAAAGTAAACATAACATACATGTAATACACATTAAGTCATAACATGAATTTCATTTAAGTAGATTCATTCACACATACATCCCTTGGGGTACACGAGGAGTCATTACGTGACTTAGATCCACACAACGTCAATAATAAAAACCAAAGATATAAACATTAACAAATATAACTCATACATGAAAATCATAGATAAGAAACCATCTGTGTACATAAATACAACATACGCATGATTAACTTAACACATTGAATAACAATTGCCATGGCCAATATCCATACTGAGTTTAACATTACATTACAGTACAATGTTCTGGAGATACAATGATACAACAGTGTTTCCAATCATGAACAGAAACCATACACAAGATAACATGATACAACTGAACAGAGGAATACATAGAATCATAACTGGCTCCAAGACAGATACAACTTTGGAGTCGCTGCAACAACACCAATCCGCACTTCTCGATCCTCGACTGGGGACCCAATGGGGTGCTTAGCACGTTCCACCCGACCATGTGAGTCTGAAGACCCACCCCCCCGTGCTAGGAGCTAACAAGAAAGAGACCTCAACCAAGATCATCCAAATAGAGAACCACAAGACTCAACGCCATACAAAAGTATTATAAAACTCAAGATTACAATGACAAAATCAACAACATCCAAGAGACAACATAATAACTTAAAGTCATAGATCCCATCACATAAATCAAAGCAATGACCAATAAACAAGTAACCAAAGGATGATCATGAAACACTTCCAAATCAAACTGAATTAATAAACATAAAACAATTCCAAATTGCAATTAAACAATACAATAACATCATATCACAGTACCATAAGAGTACAAGGTCATAAGTCAAATATCAATGAGGTCATACAAAACCCCAAAGTACACCAAAGATGCATTAAGGCAATAATCATAAATCAAGATAAATCCAAATATCAACAACCTAAACCAACTCCCATAACCTACTTCCAGAGGAACACAATAAAGTAAACACATGGGCAACTAGGGGAGAGTGTCATCGCATAGTCCTACATGGGCTATCCTGCGCTCTTCCTCCCAACTGGAGGCGCTGGTCCCATCTATGGCTGTCCTGTGCCCTTCCTCCCAACTGGAGGCGCCGGTCCATAGGGTGACTCATGCGGAGCCGTAAACCTCTTGTGAAGACGAGGTCATGACCTTGCCAACCACGGCCTTCTCAGCCTTCCATTAGTCTGCGGAAGCACTAATGAAGACGAGGCATCCATTTTTTTATCTTATAATGATATTACTACCCAACCATCCTAAGTTAATTATTAGGTTTTCACTTGATTACCAACTCACTCGTGGGTTATCCTGAGCCCTTCCCCTTAAACGGGGCGTCGGCCCCCACGAGGAGCCACTCTCCCTAGAGACCCAACAACATAAAAACCAAGGGTTGTACCGTCATAAATTGAACAAAGAATCACAACATAAAAGCATGTGAGGCATTACCCATCTCGCTAACAAGAATCACAAAGTTTCATACAACCCTTTCAAAATAATGATACCAAAACACTTGCCACTTCAAGGCACATAAAAGAGAGAACATCAACTGACAATCATCTCAAGCCTTTGGAAGCCAAAAAGAATGAAAACCCACAAACAAGGGTAAAATGAAGCAACACAAGTTTTTTTTTTTCAATAATTCCAACACAAGTATAAAATTTTCCCCACTATGAGATTAACTCTGAAAAGCCACACAAAGAAAGTTCATCAAACCCCATCTACAAATCAATCAACACAAATACAATCCATAAATCCACAATGGTGTCATCTCAAAAAGGAATCAAAGAAGAAAATCAACCTTTAATTCAACAAAAATCACGCAACATCCAAAAGCCACCAATTAGACATTCCACGGGAGACCTCAATTTTCTCCTCACAAGAATCCCTTAGATTGGTACGTAAATCACCTTCGTAAAAATCAGCAACATGACAATGACAACAATAATCCATTTACATTCCCAAATTAAAAAAAACAACCTACTCAATAACAAAACAATTACAATATCAAGGTTCTAAATAACTATCCATATAAGAACCTCATTTAATAGAAACTCAGATTGTCATAAAGACTAACTAACAATCCAAAAGAAATAATTAAGAATGAAAACTCAATTCAAGAAACAATTTTAAAACTCATTTACATAATAACACTCAATTCAAGGAATAATTTATTTCGTTGATTCAAGTTTATAAAACTACCATAATGAAGTCAAATAGAGACACGATACTCAACAATTACTTAATTAGAATATACAATTAAGAGAATCATTGTTCCTACTAAATTTCTATAAGATGCGAGGAGTTAGATATTAAGATAATATTTATTTAATTCTAAAAGAAATATAAAAGAATTAAAAGATATCACGAAATTAATACTATAAAATTAAATCACCAATTAAGAGAACATATTAGAAAAAGTCAATATATACTTTATATTTTAATTTTCATTAAAATAAATCTCACGTTAAAATTTTTAACCTACCTTTCCATTCTCATTTAGATACAATGATTAATAATATTCTAAAAGAACATATGTTTCCTCTTAAAGTAACAAATGTGAGGATTCTATACTTCACCATCCTTAATACATGATGACTAACTACATGGCAAGATTTCATAACAACAATTAATAACTTTATTTATTCAAAACAAGATCCCTTAATTATATATCGCCTCAACCAATATCCAACCTATTTATATTTTTAGCTTCTAATATTGAAATCAATCCCCTAAAACTAATTAATCAATTTTCCCTATTCCTTCTCACAACTCACTTACCTATTACCTATTAAAACAAATAACTTTCATATATTCTTATTTTATTTATTTTATGAATTTGTCGTTGACAACTCTTTCCCTATTAAACATTCTAGTTTATGGACCAGCTTAATTAATCACCTAAAATAAGATTACACTTTTACTTAGTTCACTATAAATCCAATAATCAAGGACGAAGTCCCCATTCTCTAGAATATTGCAATATTTATAATTAATTTTTTTTAAGCAAATAATCTAATCACTAATTCTCATAACAATTAAAAGAAAACACTAAATCTAATGACTAATTTATAAATAAGCAACTATATAAATATGCACATTTATAATATACATATCTCTATTCTTGCATATAAACATACTGAATATAGAAGAATGATCCCATACAAGCAATTATACGCCTCTCAGAATTACATAAACACAAGTACATAAACATATATATATACATGAATATAACTATATCTAATTACGTACAATTTCGTTCATATTGATTTAGAAGAATGCGGTGAAAGAAGTTAGTTCAGGCTTATAGTTTACCCATCTGTGGAATTCTATGTTAAATCATACAACTTATAACTATCTGCATCTAAATGCATACATACCATTAGAACTACAGAATTTGACCAAATTTTATACATAAATGTCCCCTAAATAAAATAATAATAATATAATTATTCAGCCACTAGCGTACTTCAACTTATTCCAAAATTAAGTGCATAATATAAAATACAAACTCATTAATGCTGGCAGAAATAAAGAAGATATGGATTAAACTAAACCAGTGAAGAAGGAAATAGTTAATCAAATGAAAGAGAGAGAGAGAGAGAGCACGAGGCAGATGAAGAAGAGATGATGTGGTGAGAGAAGAGGAGACTCAAAAGCTAAGCAGGGAGATTATTTAATTTACTCCACCTTTGCAAATCTAACCCCTGCAGTTGTGACGGCTGCTAATGGTTTCAGGGAGACCATTTAATTCTGTACAAAGCCTCAACTCTAAGTGATAGGTTGCCAAGTATATTAGAAAGTGAATATTGGAATTTGGAAATATCAACATCTACTTGAGTTTTTATCAAATCCCAAATGTTTTCCTCAAGACTAAAGAGAAGGAGTCAGGTGAGGTGCAAACACATGACTTAAGAGCAGGAGAATTAATGTACAACTTTTCCTTTTTTGAACCAAACGCATTTCTGTTTGGCAGTGAGTTTCCAGAGATGCACCTAGATTGCAGTTTGGAAGATAAATTTATTTTCAAGTGTTGCAACTGCGATAGATTGCCAAAAGAATCAAGTAGGTTATTTAAACCTTTAAACTTCCTATTAAGTTCAGGTGCAGCGTCCAAAGCATATGCAGTGTTTTAGCTAAATGCCTCAAAGAAGAATTGTGGTCTCAAGGAATACCATAGTTTTCGGCATAAATACTAAGTGAATTTGCTAAAAAGACTTCCCATTAAAAAGAAACACAAACATTTATGCAAAAAAGCAGAACATAGATAAGGCACATGTATAGTTTGACAGAATGCCACAAAGATATGCAGTCTGAAGAATGAAATGATTACAGGCTGTGCACAGAAAAGACGGTGGAGGAAGTTTTCAAAACTTCAAGCAAATGCCATTCGGCAGGCATACACCAACTCCCAATAGGCATGATGCAGAATATCAAAGCAAAGACAAGGCACGCAAATTGTCTGACAAAATATCTCTAGAAAAGCAGTGTCATGGACTGCAATAATTGCAGGATAAGCACAAAAAAAAAAAAAAAAAGATTGCCAAGACGGACTTTAGAAAGTTTCAAGTAAATGCAAATATACAGATGCAAGGCCGAGCTCCATAACCTAGGCATGATATGATCTTTTGTATGCAATTAGATAAGGGCAGCTTAAGGTTTTCATACTAACATGACAAAATTATACGATAGCTGAAGACCTAACGCCAGCCCCATAAAAAGGTAGAATAATTAATAGTCCAAATATCAGAAAAATTCTAATGTTAATTCGCAAGAAGGTATAAACCCCAACTGCAAAAGAAATCACCAAGGCTCTTTAACGAAGTGTGCTAACTTACAGCCTTTCTGAGGAGGTTTGTCATACGAGTTTTCTTCTCCTTCTTAGCTTTGTAGTCTTCAGGTTCCTCCTTAGCCCCTTCTCCTCCTCCTTCGTTCTTCCCTCTTATTTTCTTTCTTGGTTAGTTACAAATCAAGAACGAACTCCTCCCTCTTGGTATCTCCCCCCCTTTCTACTCCTTCCATAAGCTAAATATAGCTATTATTTATCTTTCATATTCTACAGTTCTCTTCGACTTCCAAACACTTCAGCTTCCTATCTCCTTAACCATTTAAATTTCTTAGTATAATACTTATCTTTTCAAGATTATTTTGTTCATAATTATTATTAACTTCAATTTGACAACTTAAATCAATTTATCTAATAATATCACTTTTACTTTTAACAAATTAGTTTAATTTAATCATTTGCTCTAAATCATTTGATTTGATTTAATTGATTATTATTTTTAATTTCTAATTATATTTTAAATAACTTTGCAAATCACTTATGATTTAATTAATTATTTAAACATGATTACTAACATATGATATTTTTCACACAATCAAATAACACAGTAATCAATGTAGCTCACACAAATACTCACAGAAAAGTCCAGAACCACCGACATGGAGGGACACTACACAAATTTAGCCACAAACCCTAGATTCTAACTTGTCCTTCCATTGGCATCAAACTCCAATCATTGTGATTAACTTGATAAATCTAAAAAACTACTTGTAAATCTATAGGATATCATGTCAATTTCAGCAAAGCTTCACAGTAATTGTGATTGCATCCTTTTTTAAATAATAATTCATGTTTAAATAGGGAAACATAGGAATAAATTAAAAGTGTAGGCCAACTTATTTAAATTTAAATTTTGGGATTAATTTACCACCAAATCTAAAAATTGAATTCATGTCACATAAGATAAAGACCAACACAATATTAGGAATTGATTTATTAGAAAAAACACATGGACTAGGGTGCCCTCATCCTTTTCCATGTGCTTTATGTTGAGAATATTTCCTCAAACTTATTGGTTACGACTCTCTGGAATCGGGTAAACACTTAGAAGTTTTAGCATTCAAGTTTTAGTTTCATCGATGAGACTGTCTTATGTCAGAGAGACTTATAAATCAATCTCATTGAAACCCCAATGGAAGCATTGCTAAGTATTTTCGCAATTGCATTGGTGGTAAATGTTTGTCAGTGGGACAAGGTGATGTCTAAGAGACTTTGGATTCTATCTCTTCGACGTCCTGATGGTTTGTATGTAACTCTTCATCGATGAGAATAGTGAATATTCCCTAGACATTAAGATTGGTCTCTTCAAAGTGTTGATAAGGCAGATCCGTATGACATTGGGGATGACAATGATGACATAGATAGAACATAGGTGGTGGGACTATGGTCAAGGTTGCCTACAAGCTTTGTTGGTGAGATATTCTTATGTCGAAGGGAGTTGTCACAAGGTCTCTACAATATTATGATGCAAAGTGTTGGCGAAGCATGGAGTAACAAGAGTCGTGTTGAGGTGACTGTTGGAGTTCAATGAGAGTTGGTTTCCACTCTCTTTGACATCCTGATACAACTTGAAAGCGATGACAGTTATGTTTTGTAAGTGACAGTTTGGTTCCTAGATGGAAGTTGGAAAATGACTGTTTTCCTCAAACGTTTGGGGGAAGTCTAGATGCGAATGCCATAGTGCATTTTGAATGCATTGTAACAGTGTGTAACTTTGAATTGTTCAATTGAACAGTGTGAGGTTGATCAAAGAAATGTTATGCTGCCATAATCGATACTTTGAGAATTAACACCTAAAAGTGTAGCTTTGCACTTTGTATGTAAATGACATTTTTACTGTAATACAAAGAGATCTTTTGCTTGGTGTGTGGGTTTTTTCCCATAAGGGTTTTCTCACATAAAATATGGTGTCCAATTTTGTGTGATGTCTTAATTATCTATTCCATTTTCTCATGTATGTGCTTCTTAAATGAACTATAATTGCAAATTGAATGGCCTATCAGTATCTCTTTCCTGGAAATTGGCATTAGGAAGGTGTATTCCAACACTTTGCTTTCCTTACAATTGGTATCAGAGCTTGGCCAACTTTGTTATCCTTGTGGGTGAGATGGGTTTTTGTGATGATTTTGTTTAGTGGGAGTTTTGCTGATAAATCTAGGTGTAAAGGAATTGCAAATTTAAGATGGCTAGCACATCTGAAAGAATAGAAATTGAGAAATTCAATGGCAGTAATTTTGAGTTGTGGAAACTCAAAATGGAAGATTTTCTTGTCAACTGAGAGTTATGGGATGTAGTATCCTCTAAAAAATCATCAAAAATATCGCAAGGTGATTGGGATGCAAAGTACCAGAAAGCCAAAGGTCTGATCAGATTATGCTTGGCTAATTCAGTGCTCTTGAACGCCCATGAAGAGAAGACATTGAAACTTTTGTGGAAGAAACTTGGTGAAATTTATTAGGGGAAATCTTTGGTAAATAATTTATTTCTCGGGAAGAAGTTGTACTCTATGAAAATGGAGGAAGGGGTGTCTGTTGCAGATCATTTGAATTCATTTTATATGATTTTCACTCAATTGGTGTCTATTGGTGTGAAGATAGATGGAAAGGATCACTGTATGCTCCTATTGTGTTCTTTTCCAGACATGTGGGATCACCTAGTAATGCCTATTGGGAGTATAACAACCACTTTCAAGATGGAAGATGTGGTTTCTTTGTAGCTGTCAGAGGAAATGCTAAGGAAATATTTTCAGATGGCCAAGGAAGCCCTTGTTGTTCGAGGTAGATCAAAGGAGAAAAGAAAGAAGAAAGACAAGAAGTCAAACTACAAGTCAAAGGGGAGATCAAAGTCTCCTGGTAAAAGTACCAAGGTGAAGTGTTGGAACTGTGGGTAGACTGGACATATCCAGAAAGATTATAAAGAGGAGGAGAAGAAGAAAAAGAAATCTAATTCTTCTAATAATAAATCTTCTCAAAGTGATGCAGATGCATTCATTACATCCCATCCTTAGCGACTTAGGCATCATATGATGTCTGGTTGATTGAATCAGGTGTTTCCATTCATTTAACCTCTCATCAAGGTTGGTTCTCAAAGTACAAAAAGTATGCTGGTGGAAGGGTGTATCTAGGAGATGATTCTCACCTAGAAATTGTGGGCTATGGAAGAGACAAAATTCATTTTCTTGATGGAGGAATCAAAGGAATCAATGATGTGATGCATATACCAGGTCGGGCTCAAAATTTTCTTTCAATTAGTAAGCTTAATGATGTTGGTATACATGTCTCTTTCTCAAATGGTATTTTCAAGATGATTAGAGGCTCTATGGTACTAGATAAGGGTGCACGAATTGGAACTATGTACAAGTTGGATGCATGTGTAGTGCAATGCAATAGTGCCTCTATAAAGTTGACTAAATCTGACCAAGTAGAGAAGGGGGACGTTGTACCTGTGGGTGCTAATTCTCTCCCAGCTAAGAAAACAATGTTGTGGCATCAAAGGCTTGACCACATTGGTGAAAAGGGCTCAAAATCCTTAAAAAATAAAAGCCTGGTTGAAGGGCTTGATGATTGTAACCTTGAATTCGATTTTTGCGAACATTGTATATATGGAAAGCAACACCATGATTCATTTTATTTGAGTCCTCATAAATCTTCTAGAATTTTGGATTGTATTGATGTTGATGTATTTGGTCCAGTTAATGTTCCTTCGTTATCAAAATTTATGTATTTTTTTTAATTCATATATGATTATTCAAGAAGGGCATTTGTTTATTTTCTCAAAAGTAAAACACAAATTTTTAGTTAGTTTAAGGAATTTAAAACCTTGGTTGAAAATAAGACTAGTAGAAAAATAAAATGCTTGAGGACGGATAATGGAGGTGAATTTTGTTCAATAGATTTTGATAAGTTTTACAAAGATCACATAATTAAAAGGCATAAAACCACTCCTTACACTCCACAGCAAAATGGAGTTGCAGAGAGGATGAATAGAGCATTGATGGAAAGGGTGAGAAGTATGCTTAGTAGTGCTGGTCTGGAATAAAATTTTTGGGTTGAGGCTATAGCTACAGCATGTTACTTAATTAATAGATCTCCTACTTCAACGCTCTTAGATAAAATTCCTATGGAAGCGTGGTCTGGTAAAAATCCCTCTTTGAGACACATTAGAGTCTTTGGTTGTGAGGTGTATTCTTATGTGCCTAGTGAAAAAGATCAAAATTGGAGAACAAGGCTGTAAAATGTATCTTCATCAGTTATGGAATTGGTGTGAAAGGGTACAAGCTCTGGAATCCAGTTACAGAGAAGGTGTTGTGCAGTAGAAGTGTGATCTTTCATGAGCTAAAACCATCTACAGTTGATCTACAACCAAAGGTGAACGGAGATGAAAAGAAGGAGGTAGTTGAATTTCCTGTTACTCCAGATAAGGATGAACTACTTGCTCCTAGTGGACCTTGTAGTGAGGAGATCTCTAGCAGCTCTAAAAAATTTGATCAAGAAGAAGAACCTCAACCTTAGCCTATGAGGAGGTCTACATGTGAGAAGCAACAACCTGAAAGGTTTGGTTGTTCTATGTTAGATTCTAGTTGTGCCTATGCTTTGATTGCTAACACTAATAAGCCTAAGACTATTAGAGAGGCTATGGGTATGTCTAATGCAGATTCTTGGTTGGAAGCCATAAATGAAGAAATGGTGTTATTGAAGAAAAATGATACATGGGATTTAGTGCCTCTGGCTAAAGGTTGAAAGCCTGTTGGATACAAATGGGTTTTTAAAAATAAAATTGGTCTAGATGGTAGTTTTGAGAAGCATAAAGCGAGGTTTCTCGCAAAAGGATATTCCCAGGTGGAGGGAATTGACCATGGAAAAATATTTTCTCCTGTAGCTAAGCTGACATCTATCATATTTCTTTTATCTCTTGTAGCAGCGTATGATTTAGAAATCGAGTAGATGGATGTGAAGACAATGTTTCTACATAATTATTTGAATGAAGAAATTTATATGTCCCAGCTAGAGCACTTCATTGAAAAAGGTAAGGAAAATCTAGTTTACAAATTAAAGAAATCTTCGTAAGGTTTGAAGCAGTCTCCTATAATGTGGTACCATAAATTTGATACCTTTGTGTTGTCATTGAGGTTTGTGAGATCAAAGTTTGATCATTGTGTGTACTTTAAAACTAAAAATGGTCATCCTCTTATTATTGCCCTATATGTGGATGACATGTTCATTGGGAATGGTAAGGGAATGATTTATGAATTAAAATATCAATTTTCAGTACAGTTTGAAATGAAATATTTAGGTGCAACTAAGTATATTCTAGGGATGAAAATCATAAGGGATAGGGGAAATAGAAAGCTTTGCTCAGCCAGACCAAGTATATAAATGTTGTCCTAGAGAGATTTAATATGACAAATTGCAAGCAGTTAGTTGTTCCACTGTTACAGGAAATGAAACTTTCCATTGAAGATTGTCCAAAATATCCTACTAATATGGAGGACATGAATAGGGTGCCTTATGCAAGTGCAGTTGGAAGTTTAATGTACACAATGGTCTGTACTAGGCCATAGATTTTCCAAGTAGTGGGAGTACTTAGTCAGTTTATGGCTAATCCAGGAAGGTCACATTGGGATGTTGTGAAAAGAGTTTTTAGATATTTGAAGGGTACTTTTGAGTACACCTTATGTTATCATGGTTACTCCACTAGATCTTAGAGTTCAGCTAAAATTCATGGATATGTGGATTCTAATTGGGAAGGGGAAATTGATAGCAAAAGATCCACCATTGGATATGTATTCACATTGTTTGGTGGTGCAGTTAGCTAGATGAGCAAGCGATAGGTTATAGTTGCTTTATCCATTACTGAGGCAGAGTACATGATAGTAACTCATGCCTACAAGGAAGTTGTTTGGCTTAGACGTTTGTGTTTAGACATTGGTTTTGATGCAAAGAAAATTGTAATTTGTTGTGATATTCAAAGTGCTAATTGTTTGGCAAAAAATCTAACTTTTCATGCCAAGACGAAACATATTGACATACAATAACACTTTGTTCGTGATATGGTGGAGGATGGAAAGGTTAATATGGAAAAGGTTGATACTCTGGTGAATTTTGTAGATGCATTAACGAAGCCTGTGAGAATGGATAAGTTCAAAATGGTGCACTAGTTTGATGGGCCTTGGGGCCTATGATATTTAGTGACTTTGAGCATTAGAAGGAGCCAGTAAGTTCTTCGTCTCCATTGAAGAATGTTGAGAATATTGCCTCAAAATTATTGGTTACAACTCTCTGGAATCTGGTAAACACTTAGAATTTTTGGTGTTCAAGTTTCAGTTTCATCGATGAGACAATCTTATGTCGGAGAGACTTAGAAATCAGTCTCATTGAAACCCCGATGGAAGCATTGCTAAGTATGTTCACAGTTGCATTGGTGGTAAACGTTTGTCAGTGGGACAGGGTGATGTTGAAGGTACTTTGGATTCTATCTCTTCAACATCCCGATGGTCTGTATGTAACTCTTCATTGGTGAGAATAGTGAATATTTCCTAGACATTGAGATTGGTCTCTTCAAAGTGTTGATAAGGTAGATCCGTATGACATGGGGGATGATAGTGATGACATAGACGACACGTAGGTGCTAGGACCATGGTCAAGGCTAGCTACAAGCTTCATCAGTGGGATATTCTTATGTTGAAGGGAGTTTTCACAAAGTCTCTATGATGATATTCTAATGCAAAGTATTGGTGAAGCATGAAGTAACAAGAGTCGTGTCGAGGTGACTGTTGGAGTTCAGAGAGAGTTGGTTTCCACTCTCTTTTACATCCCGATACAACTTGAAAGTGGTGATAGTTACGTTTTGTAAGTGACAGTTTGGTTCCTGGATGGAAGTTGAAAAATGACTGTTTTCCTTGAACATTTGGGGGAAGTCTGGATGCGAATGCCATAGCGCATTTTGAATGCATTGTAACAGTGTGTAACTTTGCATTGTTTAGTTGAACAATGTGAGGTTGATCAAAGAAATGTTATGCTGCCAAAATCGATACTATGAGAATTAACACCTGAAAGTGTATCTTTGCACTTTGTATGTAAATGACATTTTTATTGTAATACAAAGAGATATTTTGCTTGGTGTGTGGGTTTTTTCTTGTAAGGGTTTTCCCATGTAAAATTTGGTGTCCAATTTTGTGTGATGTTTTAATTGTCTATTCTATTTTCTCGTGAATGTGCTTCTTAAATGAGCTATAATTGCAAATTGAATGGTATATCTGTATCTCTTTCCTGGAAATTAGCATTAGGAAGGCATATTCTGCACTTTGATTTCCTTACATTTTAGCACATTAAAGTGTGATCCAAAGTTTTGGGGTCTTTTTAACTAGGACTTATCAAAAAATTGAGTTTTTTTTTAAAGTTAAAATGGTGTAATGTGATCAAAAAGGTGTTTTTAGGGTAGTATTAACACAATCTCTTGAGTTGGAAGGTAAATTCAAGCTAGGAGTGGTATAAAATGCACTAAGGGAGTGAACACCAAATAGAGTGTGAAATTATGTATTCATCCTTAGGGAGCACAATCTACGATGCTAAATTTATCCCCCAATTTAGTAGTCGTATGACACTACATGCATATGCAAGCTAAAGTATAGGAAATTAAATTATAACATATGAAAAAAATATACCTAAAAGGATATTGTAGAGGACACAAAATATTGTCAAGTGAGAGAATGAAGCCCCTAAGTAGTAACCTATAAAGCCACTAAGTTAGGAACTGTATACTGCAAAACCAACTTGTCAAAAATCTAAAATCATCCTACACATGCAAAGAAATTCATTAATCCAAAATCTTCCAAGGAGATTGAAATTCAAGGGTAGATATATGCCCCCTTTTTTCCTTGCCTTATGGATGTAAAAATAAGGTGGCGATCTTTCAACGTCAAATTGTTTAGGGTTTTTATGGAAATGTCTTTGGTAAAGTCATTTATAAAAATAACGTTGAGATGAAAATCATTATAAAAAATGAGGGAAAAACTAGGCTTCCAAAGTAACAGATGGCACGAAAATCAAAGTTCACATGCCCAAGTTGTGATGATTTGAATGAAGAGTTGTTTGAAAGAGAGCTTAAAATGTATGCTTTGTTGCTTCTTTTTACTATAAATAGTAAAACCTTTTAATGTTTTTACAATTCATTTTGAATTTTTAATGTGATAGCATCTTGAGTGTGTCTGCGCATCTTTGAGAGTGAATATGCCATAATGACAATCTTACCACACACCTAGGCTAGAGGCCCTAAGATATCACATCAAACAAGGAGTTTTGTCACAAGAGGTAAGTCATGTTTTCACTTTCAATGTATTTAGGAGCTCAATTTCCAATGCTTTGAGATTATTTGTCAAATATGGGGTGCCTATGTTCAAACTAGGCACCCTAGTCCAATGTGGGTGCCTCAATCCAACATGGGTGTTAGGGTCTTGAATGGGCACCCTAGTCTACTATGGGGTGTTGGCCCTATCTAGGGATTTTTGACTTGAAACATGTTGATTTCACTTAATATTTACTTGATATTATTGGAGGAATTGACAAATGGATTTTTTGATGATTGACAGGTACCACCACATATGTAGGAGCACTTAGGATGCCACATGTATAGACTCTTATGTGATCATGTTGAGATATTCTCACCAGTAGAGGTAGGACACCTAAGATATGTAGGATTATTGTGGGTATATACCACCATGAGCATGAGATATCATGATGTTATGTTGATGCACTTATGGAGCGATGGGACGTAAACACCTTGACCTTCCATCTTTTGACGAGAGATATGATCGTGATGCTTGAGGATGTATACACGATTCTACAATTTCCCATATGATGTAACTATACACCTTAAGGAGGGGAGGACACCAAATGACATCCTGGCCAATCATATACATTGCATCAACCACCTTATGTTAGAGGATGGCAAGGGTCATATGTATTTGTGATGGCTACTACATGGTGATGTAAATATCCCCATGGGAGAGGCACACACCTTCACATGGGCCACGTGCATGCCATTTGTGTGATGGAGGGTCAACGCACTATATGTTCACCTAGGGGTGAAGCATGTTGACCCACCTCTACCATGATTTAGGTTGTTATGTACATTATGAGTCACATAGTTTGATGAGATGCACTCTCCTTTAGGTATGGGAATTTGAGCACATCACATGTATGTGGCCCATGGGGTATTCGATATCGCCAACATGGACATTTTCCCGATCATACGCCTACCCTTTGAAGAGACTTGGCAGCTTGGAGATTTATTATATTGATGACTGGTATTTAATAGACTACAAGTTGTAGACATGATATGGAGACCATATAAGAGACTACAAGCTTGTTCAAGTCAGCCTCAATAGCTAGCGAGGACACAACATGACCACTTATTCATCAATCGGTATATGATTATATCATTACGTCTTTTACTATGATCAAGTGACCTGACAATTTGGTCATACCCAAGGAGTTATTATTTCTTGATTAATGTATATCCGATCAACTCACATCAATGTTAGGCTTAGAGACATGGCTCAATTGATTGTCATGGACATCTCCTTGAGTGAATCCAATAGTAAGGAGAAAGATTCATTTTGTATGTTCAACATAGATGATGTTGTAGTGAGTATTTCATATACCACATGGTGGAGCACCTCCCATCCAAATCTTTTTTTTCTTATGGACCATCCAACCGACCACCTGAGGCCATGGCCATGATGAAGTGTGGTGTCTGAGGAGGAGATAGATGAGGATGGTGGTGGTGGTAGAGGTGATGAGGAGGATCAATTAACAACAATGTCAGGGGAGCATCCCGAGGATTAGGAGGAGGTCGATGATGCCCACAAGGAGACTTAGATCTTGTCCTTGTGTATCATGACCCCTTCCTACTATAGTCAAGAGATCAAGTGTCCAAAAGTTTTGGGAGATGAGAAGAGAAACTATTACCATGTCCCCAACTTCATGAGTGACTCCAGGTGTAGCCATAGTCACTATTCCTATATATCCTCATTAGTGAGTTTGTGATCCATTGAGATGTCATTTTTTTTTTATGATTTTATAGGATACTAGATGTTGCACTTGACTTCAATTTTAATTTTTATGATTAGATATATAATTCAATTATTATTTTTTATTCTTATAGTTGATACTCAATACTAGATTGACTATGTGGGTTGATTCATGGTGGAGGTTGTTCCTGATGTACAACTTCAATAGTTGGTGCAAGCCAATTATAGACCACAACAAACCGCAAAGCAACATGTAGAGATATTTGAGCTTATGGTGTGCAACTAAGAGTTACATATGAGAAGACTATGGAAGAGAGAAATCAAACACAAGCTGATCTTTAGGATTTGAGAGTAGGAAAATCATCTTCTATTGATCACTCTTAGAGGATCCTACAAGCAAAGCTAGAGAGAGTGCAAGCCGAGAGAGATCAACTACAACAATAATATATAGATATGTGAGGTATTTGAAGAGCTTAGAGGTGAGATCAAGGGTCTATAGGCATGGATTAGTTTTAAGAGTTAATCTACCATTTCACACTGACCACCACCACTAGGCCCTAAGGGATCTAACAACCACAAGCCTGTAGATTGAAGAAATTATTATATTTGATACACCACATTTTATCAGAGTGGCGATATGCAGATGTATATGGATACTATGATGTATATATATGAGTATTTTGATTTGACATGTATGTTTTTATTAAATATTAATATTATTTATGATTTAATTAAAACCATGTTATGTATTTATTTAATTAAATACAACAAATACGTGCAAATACAAATTAATTGACATGTGTGGAAAATTATATACACTTATGATTTAATTAAACAATTTAATCAATATTATTTAATAAATATGTAAATGATCCAATTGATACATCTATTGGCTATGTGGTTATGTGATCTAACTAAAACTTAGGGAAACCTATTTAATTAAATGCAACATATACTTGACTAGTTTGAACATGTTGAACTAAATTTGTTTATGATCTAATTTAATAATATAATTAAATACAATAATGATCTAATTAACATGGTACACAAATTACTTAATTGTATGCTAAAAAATAATTATCATTATTAAGAAAATTACTATAAAATTCAAGACACACACAAATGTTTTTCATGAATAAAGCAATGAAATATCAAATAGAAATTGAGCTTAACTATCTAACATTCATGCTTTGAATAATAGCATATCATTTAGAATTGGAGATGAAAATAATTAAGCATAAAATATACATATATGCATAGCGTATCATCCATTGTAGAAAGAATATATGGACTTGATCTATAAACTTTCATGATGATGTAAGGTTATAACCAATTTGGACTAAACTTTCCCTTTTCACTTGGTGCAACTTTCACATTGTGTTGATTTTCATAAAGCATCAAGTGACCAATATTGAATGAAAAATGAATAATCCACTCATTTTAGCCACGTTGAATACTTTTTTTATAATCTTGTATATGTTTGAGAGTGTGTATACATTGTTCATCGAGCATCTCAAGTTATTGAAGCCAACAATTGTTCTCTATAAGAGTTGTCATCTAGAATGCCATTGAGAGAAATTCACAATGAAGGAATTTCTAACTACAAAGGTATAATTACATTAGAGTCATACACAAGGTTGTATAGAGTGGTACTCATATCGGTACAAGCACTTGTTTGGTAAGCACTTAATATATAACATCTTGTTGAGTATGCCAATCTTTACCATGTTTGTTGACAATTTTTTAAGATTTGTTTGATTGTTTTGTTAGAAGATTTTGCTTGACCATTTGATTGAGGATAGTATGGTGTTGATAAGCGATGTTGGATGTGAATTTTTTCAAGTAACTTCTTCACTTCTTTATTCTGAAATGATAAACCATTATCAAAAATCAAAGTGAAAGGAAGACCAAGTTGTGCAACAATATTATCAAGGATAAAGCAACAAATAACTTCAAGTGTCGTGGATTGAAGTGGAACTATTTCAACCCATTTTGTGATGTAATCAATATCCATTATAACGAATGCACATGTCCTTGAGAAGGAGGAGAAATATTTCCAATTAGATCCAACCCCTATACGAAAAATTCTCAAGGAGAATTTTTGGCACGAAGTTCCTGGGAAAGAGTGTGAATCAAGTTGTTATGTTGTTGACATTGAGGGAACTTTTTTACAAAGGTGAAATAATCTTGCTCTATACTTTACCAATAGTAACCAATACAAAGTAATTTCTAAACCAAAGATCGACCACCAAAATTTCCTTCACAATCACCTAATGGGCCTCTTCAAGGGCAATGGGGATCTCTAATTTATTAAGACAATGAAGAATAAGACAATTATATAATCTTCAATATAAAAGATTAGATAAAATGATATATCATGCGGAAATATTTTGAGTACAAGGTCAAACATTTTTAGTTGAAGGGTTGGGAAAGGTACCATTGCACAAATATTGAAATATACAGGAGTACCATTCATTTGAATCAATATTATAACAAAAAGCAATATTGATAGAATTTTCAAAGATTGATGGTGAAGAGAGATTATGAATGGTAAACTATAAATCCTTAGATGAATCATCAAGGGGTATAAGGCAAGCGACACTTGTTGTAAATAGTGTAGACATCGAAATCTGGTTTAAGCCTGCGACTTCAATATTCTTAATAATTTGTATTTCTTCATGGTCATGATTAAATAATGTCAATTATTTAATTATTCTCTATAGTCTTTAATTCTTCTATTAATTAAATAATCTTAATTGTTTAATTAATTCACACTTTTCTTTATTCTATCTGATTAATTAAATAAATGCTTTTTATTTAATTATGTTACTAATTAACCTTATCCTTCTTGTCAAATTAAATAAATTCTTATTTAATTTACTCTTTATCATACTTCCTATAATTAAATAAATTCTTTTATTTAATTATTCATTTAAATCCTTCATCACTTAATTAAATAAATCTTATTTATTTAATTATTCTTCAAATATCAAATCTTGAATTAAATGAATTATTTAATTCATGAATTCTATTTTAACGCATTCCTCTATATTTAGATAATTGTGAGTTATCTAAGTATTCACTTTTACTCGACTCAAAGATCTATTCAAATCGCTCAGTTAACTCTTGATTTAATGTCTGAGTGGCATTCTTGACTAATATCTTTGTCAAATCATTCAATCATCCAGTTCTAACTCATTTGCATGTACATGTGGATTAATTAAATATTCCTATTTAATTAATTAAACCTTGTGCGTGCATTCGAACAAGAGTTGCTTTAATCCATCTTCATCTTTATCATGCAAAGATAATTCTTTTGTTTTTGAATACCAAACTAGAAGATTAAATCATTTATTTAATATTTAATTCTATTTCTAATTTATATCACTCATGTCATTACTAAATGTTATCAGAATGCATGACTAATCAGTCAATCTCAACCGTCCGTTGATCTTTCGATCCTGGCCTGTCGTTCAAATAATCATTTTTCTATAAATTGATCTGGTCTTCATCATTCCAATCTCTCTCGAAATATTATGACTTTTGTGAGCACTTATCTTTAATCTTTGATGTTTTGCTAAATCACTATCATAGGCTATACTTGCACGAACTCTTGAAAATCTGAGGGCAATTATACTACACAAGCAAAATGGAGAAGGGCAATCGAGATGAATCATGGAAATACATACAAATTTGGTGAGATTGTTCAAGTTTTATTTACGTTTTTACTTTCATTTGTTCTTTTTTTCTTATCATTAGATTGCATTTAGATTTGTATTGCATGCTTGCTTTTAATCTTTTCTTTCTGCACTTTCTTGGTGTTACATTTGGTGAACCCGACGTGAAGACACCATCTTCGCGTATCCATAGACTTTTATTTTGATTTTTGCAGGTTTTTCGTACGGAACGACGCATCAGCTTGACGAAACGTTGCAATTGAAATTCACAGACGCATTAGTTTGATGAAGTGACACAATTGATTTTCTGAACCGCATCTGACACCAGAAATGACGCATCTGAAAAAAGTCTGACGCATCTGCAAATTCCTGAACCGCAACTGACTGGTAAATACCGAGAACGCAATTGCAAAGAAAATCAACGCATCTGACTAGTAAAATAGCGACGTAATTGACTGGTAACCTTTTGTTTCTATTTTCATAAATCTGAAATTGTCAATTGATTTGTGTGTTACTAATATCGGATTTTCAGCGTGTGGGCTTTTTGTTTTTGGAGTTAATGAGTTTTTGCAGGATGATTGACAAAGACAATACTAAAAACTACTAACGAATCTTTCTGCAGAACGCTTGTCGAAAACCTTAGTTAATTTTCTTGAAACAGATTGTTTGGTAGTGTAGAAAATCTTTCGTTTGGTTTAAAATTAACAAGTGTTTACTGTGTTTGGTGCGAAAGAACAACTGTGTATTACCCTCACGATTTGGTACATCGAAGTATCCTCTCCCCTTGTGCATCCATGCGATCCTGGGTGTAAGAGAAATGGTTACCAACTCTAGAACTTGGGCCTGTTCAGGTGGGAAAAAGTACTCACCCCAGGATGACTCAGATCGGTAGCACCCTGAACCCGAGGGACTTCCAGCCGATATATAAAAGTGGATTCTTGGGGAAAGCCCAAGAATCACGAGTATGGTTCCGACGAGATGGATCTGAAAAGGGACTCTTGTCGCATGGATAATGCCCCACGAACGGAATGCCCGTACTAAGCACCTTTTGTTTTAGAGACCAACCATTTTTGGTCGTTGCTTGGTATAGTGCAGGGTACAGTATCATGCCCGAAGACACTCACTACTGATCCCCTTGAGTAGAGATAGTAGTTCTTGGGAGGTCATTGCCCAAAGAATTTGAAATTGGTGTGCTCGAAAGATGTTAATGAGCCGTGGAGGGGAGCCAATGCCACCAAATTTCTAAGCTATCCGCTCTTGAGAAGGAAAGGTGTTTATCACCAATCCAGGGTATTTAGGTGGGTTGTACCAAGTATAAAAACCCTAGGCCTTTTGGCCTATTAGGATGTGCTTGTTTGTTGTCAACTTAAATGTTCTTTGAGTCCAAATCAAACTAAAAACACTTTGTCTTATGATTGTCCTTATTTTCTAGAATTTGATCATGGAAAACAGAGTCAGTTTTAAATCTCAAATCACTGAAAATACACGGAGAGTTACAACTGTTCACCAGAAGGTCGCAATTATTTTTTAGAGTCGCATTTGTTTCATTTCGAGTCTCATCTGTCATTTTTAGTCGCATCTGTTTAACTTCGAGTCGCATCTGTCATTTTTAGTCGCATATGTTTAGCATAGAGTCGCATCTGATAGATTAGCTCGCAATTGCTTTGCAAAAGACCGCATATGTTATATTTTGAGTCGCAACTATCATTATGAGTCGCATCTGTTAGAAGGTTAATCACAACTGTCATATTCAGACATTAAAATTTATCAGGGACACACAATTGATCATCAGAAGATCACAACTGTGAAATTTAACCACAACTAGTAAACTTAACCGCATGTGTGAAATCCTATGATGCATTTGCCTGATTAGAAAACTAGAATTCAAACTCACTATCCAGTCAACATGGTTATACCAGTCTTTCAGTGGGCATCCCACAAGAAAACTTTGAACGGAAACAGGAAATGATTTTTCTCAATTTTGCATCCTTTAGGTTCATATAGTCGTTACCATAGTTGTCCTAATTCAGAGTTTGGTCTCATCTTAGAATACATTTTTCCTTTAGAGTAAACTTCTAGGAACGCCATTTTTACAAACTTTAGGATAGGTCCATCATCTACACTCTAGAAAAATCATAGTGTCTACGAAATCTGTCATTGAACCTAGTCTTATCATTTTATCCTTTGTCCTACAGAGAGTCCTCCTAGCTCATCAGTCTAGTTAGGAAACTCAACTTGTCTTTGATCCTCGTCCTACATTGGTTCCTTGACTTAACTAAATTGACGCCTTGGTTAGACTTTAGGTAGTTGGTTCCTTCATCTTGGGTTTATAGAATTGATTATTTTAGAGCCTTGCTTAGACTTTGCATCTTTAGATTTTAGACTAGTGTCATCCTAGAACATTCCTTATTTTGTATTCAAAAAATCCCAAAAACATAGACTAGAGTCATACTGTCCATAGACGTAGTTTTGGATTCCTTGCATATTGAGCTAATCTTACATGGTTGAAACTAGGTCTAAGAGAAGAGAGAGAGAAAATATGTCGAACCCAAACGAATTCATCAATCCATTTTCCTCAAAACCTCACAAGACTCTATTAGAAAAATTCACCACTAGAAACAATCAAGGTCACATTACAACAGAAGACATAGAGGCTGCCGCACAGGACCCTGAGTTTTCCTCTTTCGTAGATGAGTACCTAGCAAACTATCGTCAACGATACTTAGCCAAATTGCTAGCTGAAGGCGCTACCTTACCTATAGGATTTGATATCAGCACCTTACAAACTCAACCTACACAAGGGACAAATACAATGACTGCTAGTACCACTATACCTCAGGTCAGCACCACTATGCCATCTGGCACACCTACATAGAGTATGACATTCCATACATCTCCATTTGGTACATCTGGCATGACATCTGGATTTAATTTCACTATAGGCGGATCATCATCCACTCCCTCCGGTCCTCTTGTTGTGAGTAAAAGACCTAAAACGTCAGCTTCTACACCATATGTCGATGGCCATACCTAGTGCTCAAGTCACTAGTGCTATACCACAATCGATGGCCATACCTAGTGCTCAAGTCACGAGCACCATACCACAGTCGATGGCCATACCTAGTGCTCAAGTCACTAGTACTATACCACAGACTACACAAACAAGAGGCATTCCCTCATTCCAGTATAGCAATCAGAATCCATCTTTCCAAATCAGCAGTCAGAATAATTTTACTCGGATTCCCAATCAAAATCCGTTCTCTCAGATCGGTGGTCATAATCCATTTACACAATTCCAAGTCACCAACAATTTACACAGATTCTGAACCAGAATCCCTTCTCCCAGAGTGGTACTCAGAATCCGTTCAAACAGATCCCAGGTCAACACCAATTTATGCAGATTCCAAACCATAACACATTTACCAACATTCTGAATCCAAACCCACCTCAAATACCAACGTTCAATCGAAACCCCATCACGAGACTTTGGATTTCAGAATACATATACGAATCCGCATAATCCCCCTAGCACATCCTTGACCCAAGTTAATGTCTTAAAAACACAAATGCAGGCACTACAAATGCAAATGGATAACATGTCGGTGTCAACTACGAAATCCTTTTCAACAAAGGACATATGCCCATTTCCTTTTGATAGATCATTGTATATGACCCCTTTCCCTCACGGATATGTCATACCCAATCTCCCTAAGTACAATGGCAAACGGAATCCAATAGAACATATAAGTGAATTTTCTACCATATGCATAGATGTCACTTATGACCCCACATATCTTATGAGACTATTTCTAAGAAGTCTTGTAGGGATTGCACTAGAGTGGTTTTCAGGTCTAGACTCTGGCATCAGATCTTGGGGTGAATTGGTCGAGAAATTTGTGGAGCAATTCTCTTTCAACATAGACCACAAGATAAATAGCGCAACCTTGTGTCACACAACACAAGATGAAGGTGAAACATTCATTAATTTCTTCTAGAGATGGAGGACTATAGCTAGCCGATGTCCTGTCGAGATACCTGAAAAACAAAAAGTTACTATGTTCGAAGAAAACCTTCATGCGAAACTAAGGAGTAACTTAAGGGTACATTGTTGTACATCTTTTTCGGAACTAGTGGAAAAAGGGGTTATAATAGAAAAGGATCTCATTGAAAAGGGTGAACTTAAGACATCAATATCCAATAGAAATCTGATCGTACAAAACACCTCCACTGACAGAAACAAATTTTGGTCTCGCAACAAAAATGTCACCAATGATGGGGTAGTTGATGCTAAAATGCTACAAGTGGGACCACTCATCACATTACAAGGACCTCACACTTTTTCCAACACGCTTAATGCTTCCAATCAACCTCCTAACATGGTCCAAAATACTCAATGTCCACAACAACAAAGGAGATTTCAAAAACGTGAGTTCACTCCCTTAGGGGAACCCATTGAGTCCATATTGAAACAACTGTTACAACATAATCTTATACAGCTGCAGGAACCAAGACAATACGATCCAGGATTTTTTAAACCAACTTGGTGGGATGATAATGCCTTTTGTGATTATCATAAAACTAAGGGACATAACCTACAAAACTGTCGACAACTGAAGAATATCATACAAGATCTTGACGAAAGGAGAATTATTGAAGTTGGTGGATAGAAACCAAAGTCATCAAACACTGATCATCAAGTCTTTTCTGATCCACTACATGACCATGAGAAAGGAACTGTTCCTAGTTCGAGTACTAAGACCAATATGTCAGCGAACTATGTGAGTATCAGGCATCATTATAATGGTGGAAAAATCATTCATCATCTTTGCACTGCTGATGAGAATATTAATGTCATTACTATCAATACAAATCCTGAGTGCGCGGTCAATACTCATCGTACTAAGATCACTATCCAAGGCCCTCCATCGCAGCAAACACCATAGCCTTCCAAGTTACAATATAACCTCCTTGACCAATTGGGGAAGACCCCAACCCAAATCTCAATCTTGGAACTGTTGCGTATTTCCCCTGAGCATCGATCTATTCTCGATAAGGCTTTACAGAACACCACGGTCCCTAATGATCTTGATGTCAATCATTTCCAGGAAATGGTGGGCTACTTGACCAATAATCACCATGCCACATTTTCTGAACAAGACTATGCAACTGAAAAGACGAACCATAATGATCCTTTACATCTAGAAGTCCTTATTGATGATACCAAAGTTATACGAGTTTTGGTAGACGGAGGAGCAGGGTTAAATCTATGCACTTTAAAACTAATTAAGGCATTGGGTATCTCAGAAGCATGCGTAGACACGACCAAAAGTATTGTCATTAAAGCTTATGATGATGAGGAACGAAAATCAAAAGGGGTGGTAACACTTCCTATCAGAATTGGTCCTGCGGTAATGGAGACAAAGTTCCAGGTCTTGGATCTCACCCTTCCTTATAATCTTTTGCTAGGTAGACCATGGATTCATGCCATGAAGGCGGTCCCTTCCATGTATCATTAGTGTCTTAAATTCCCTTACAATGGCACATAAATAACTATAGATGGTGATCCTGATCCATTTCAATATTGCACCAATCTAAAAGAGATCCCCCAACGCCAAGTGCCAGTGAACCAAGAGGCTTCATCGTCCAATCCATCTTCCTATGTTGATCCATCCACACTCACTCGAACATCTATTTCACCCTCAATTCCTACCACTCCTAGGGTTGAGATCCAAGACAAGGGTTGTGGAGAGTATTACATGACAACATATTATTGTGTTAGCCATTTGATTCCTCCTAAGTCATATGGTTTACCTACATCAGATAGGGGATAGTCTATGGTCACTATACATGTTCCTCCCACAACAACTTTCATTAAATGGGGAGAATTAAGCAAAGAGGCTGTAAATACAGAAAATGTCACTTCATGGTTGTATCGGGAAGATGATGAAGAACCTCTCTCACTTGCTTGGGTTTCACAATCATGTAGAGCAAGGGATATGATGGACAAAGTGGTTTAGGCTTAAACCAAGACGGGATGATTGAACCGATATTTGTTTCTCAGTGGCCAAAAGGCATGGGGCTAGGGTTTCAACCGATTCAAATTGGCGTTCCTAGTACCACATCACCCTTAATTGAGGAAGTAAGTGCTTCAGAAGATATTAAGACATCTCACGAACCATTGGACCAATATCACTATGACTCCCCCGACTCTAACGATTATGAGTGGGATTCCCTATCCTCTACCTCTTCCATGGACCTTGACAAGCTATTTGGAGAACTTGACTTAATGTTAAGTTCCTCACCAAATCCATTGAATTCTTGTCCACCAAAGAAATGACAAAGGAGGAGTGCTTTAAACACTACTATTGGGAATCACTTGATCCTACCTCTTGGCAACCTGATACATCTGTTTCAAATAATCAAACCTTGGCATTAGGCCCACCTATCAATCTGCCTAGACCTAAACCTAAGAGAAAACAAGACTTAATACAAGACTTTTGTGACCATATGAATAACTCAATCCTTACCTTGACCCCATTAAAATTTGATAACTCCGATGATGACATGCCCTTAGTCTATCCCCAACTCATTGATTAGGACCAACAAGACACACCCGTCTTAGACATTTTTGAGAACGACAAAGCAATTGCTGAGTTCCTGGGATTATGAGAAGACATACCTAACGGTGATCACAAGGCTGGTTTTACCATTGACTTGGACAACAAAGCATATTTTGGGGAATCTATTCAACCCTCCAGTCGCAAAAATGAGAAAAATAATAAACAAGATAAAAAGGATGAGTCTCTAGGTGAAAATTGAAAGGCACCTTTAGACAATGAAAAAGTAAAAAGAAAGGATGCATCTGAAGGTGAAAACCTCTCTGAGGCATCTAAGGATGGAGGTTTGAACATTCTCCCCGTTGCACAGGAAAAGTCACCCATGCTCGTTGAAGAGTCGGTAGAAGTCAACATAGGCACAAAAGAGAATCCTCGACTGGTTTATTTTGCAGCGTCATTGACAACGGAAGAGCAGCTAGAATTCCACAACTTCTTTGCACAAAGACAGATAAATTTTGCTTGGTCATATGCAAACATTCCTGGTTTGGATCCTAAACTTGTTCTGCATCATTTTCCCGTACAACCAGGTGCCAAACCAGTGAAACAAAAATTGAGAAAAATGCACCCACAGATTGTTTTATTAGTTAAGGCAGAACTCAAGAAACTCTTAGACGTTGGTTTCATTAGATCTATTGACTATGCAGATTGGATTTCCAATCTTGTACCAGTCACTAAACCAATGGGGGCATCCG
This sequence comes from Sequoia sempervirens, assembly GCA_007258455.2. Classification (NCBI taxonomy): domain Eukaryota; kingdom Viridiplantae; phylum Streptophyta; class Pinopsida; order Cupressales; family Cupressaceae; genus Sequoia; species Sequoia sempervirens. The sequence goes on along the minus strand of VDFB02344517.1, from coordinate 311,805 downwards.
CACTTGCACTGATTTTAGAGATATCAACAAGGCTTGTCCTAAGGATGACTTCCCTTTACCTAATATAGACATGATAGTTGACATGAAAACAAGATATGAGATGTTGTCCCTTATGGATGGATTTTCAGGATATAACTAGATCAAAATTGCAACTGAAGACCAACCTAAGATGGCTTTCACTTGTCCTTGGGGAACGTATTGCTGGAATGTTATGCCCTTTGGACTCAAGAATGCTGGAGCAACCTATCAACATGCCATGACCACCATCTTTCATGACCTAGTACATACTCTTATGGAGGATTATGTCGATGACCTTATTGTTAAATCCAAGACAAGGGCAGAACATTTACAGGTTTTAGACAAGATATTTCAAAGACTAGAGAAGTATAAGGTGCGACTCAATCCCAAGAAGTGTGTGTTTGGAGTGAAGTTGGGAAATTTTTTAGGCTATATCATTTCCAGATGAGGCATTAAAGTGGATCCGGCCAAGGTAAAATCAATCATAGACATGCCTCCACCCACTAATCTCAGTCAACTAAGGACACTACAAGGAAGACTGCAATCCATCAGAAGATTTATAGTGCAGTTAGCAGATAAGACACATCCTTTTCAACATCTACTTAAGAAAGGAGTACCCTTTGCATGGACAGGTAGGTGTGGAGAGGCTTTTCAACTGATTAAGGACTATTTACTCACACCACCAGTCTTAATGGCACCTATTGAAGGAAGACCATTGATTCTTTATATTACAGCAACCCATTCATCACTCGGAGCATTGCTTACACAGAATGACGATGGTCATGAAAGGGCAGTCTATTATATCAGTCAAACTTTGGTAGGTTATGAGCTCAACTCTAGTACCATTGAACGTGCCTATCTTGCAGTAGTATTTGCTACCCAAAAACTAAGGCATTATATGCTAAACCACCAAACAATGTTGATTGCTAAAATAGATCCTCTGAAATATCTTCTCAGCAAGGCAGCATTAATAGGGCGACTGGCCAAATGGGTTATGATACTTAGTGAGTATGATATCCAGTATGTAGAAAGAAAGGCTATTAAAGGATAGGTCATTGCTGATCAGTTAGCTGACGCACCAATACAGGTAGATCACCCATTAGTTGCAAACTTTCCTGATGAGTTTATATTTACAATTGACACAAACATAACATGGAAATTGTACTTTGATGGCTCAAATACAAATCATGGCTCAGGAGCTGGTATACTGTTTATCACACCATAGGGTGATTCTATCCCTAAGTCATTCAGGATTGCATTTCCATGTACTAACAACATAGCAGAGTATGAAGCTCTAGTGACAGGGTTACGCATGGTAGTCAAGTGGAAAATTAAGAACCTACAGGTATATGGCGATTCTCAACTGGTAATCAGACAGGTAAATGATGATTATGAGACTAAGGATGAGAAGCTTGCTCCCTACAAATGCATGGATGATAGCTTTAAAGATTACTTTGAAAAAGTCAAATTTCATCAAATACCTCATGTTTTAAACAGGGCAGCGGACGCTATGGCTACAATTGCATCACTTCTCGACATTCCTAACAATGTGCCTAAGTTCAAGTTCTTGGTAGAACAGCTTTTGGTCCTAGCCTACGATATCCCAGATTCTGAAATGGTGTGTGACATTGTTGGTCTCGATTCCCCATGGTACAAAGAAATATATGACTACCTTCATGCCCAAGTCATACCCATTGGCCTATCGAACAAATAACGAGGAAATTCCTCATAAGTAAGCCAAATACACCATCGTCGGAGACACCTTATATAGACGTGCCTTAGATAATACCCTACTAAGATGTCTTGATTCTAGAAGCACAAGCAACCTTGCGTGGGGTGCATGAGGGTATATGTGGTTCCCATTCTAGCGGTCCTACCTTAGCCAAAAGATTATGAGACTGGGTTATTATTGGCCTACTATGGAAAAAGACTCATATGTCTTTGTAACAAAATGCCGCCAATGCCAAGTTCATGGAGACTTGATACATGCCCCAGAGCTCCGGCCCTATGATGTCCCATGTGTTCAATTGACACCAACGAATAGTCCGTCTCACAGCCCAAACAACGCACTCCAGGTTTCTGCCATGATTACTGAACACCCCATGACATACATTACCGACAATACAGAGATTTCTAAATTTATCCCTAATTATATCATCTCTGGTATGGTGTCCCCACCATAATTATCGATAATGGTCAGCCCCTTTAAGAATCAAGCAGTCCATATGTGTGGCTTTTAATTTCATATCTAAACATCACTTTTCCACTCCATACTCCACAAGGTAACGCTAAGTAGAGGTGCATCTAAAACCATCATTAGAATCCTCAAGAAGACTGGCTAACTATGTTGGTCATGATCGAATTTTATGTACTAACGCTGTCGGCGGGCTTATCGCGACAAGTATCACTCCCACCGGTGCCACTCCCTATTCACTAGTACTTGGCTTTGCAGCTATTCTTCCTATTGAGGTCAAGATTCCTTCCCTGAGGGTATCCTTGGAAGGCCACATTGATGATGAAGAGTACCGAGTATTGAGACTCCATGAGCTAGAATTCCTGGATGAGAGAAGATAGAAGGAACTTGACCATCTCCAATCCTATTAGACTCGCCTTCATCGTAGCTATAATAGGAAGGTCTTGAACAAAAACTTTGACATTGGCGACCTGGTTTTAATGAAGAACCCAAAGAATCAAGCAGAAAGAGACAAACTAGGAAAGTTTGAACCAAACTGGTTAGGACCTTATATTGTTACAGAAGCTTTTGGATTAGGAGCGTACCAACTCTCTACTCCAGAAGTGGAACCATTATCCTCGCCAATCAATAGTCTGCATTTGAAGAAGTTCTACGCATAGCTTCTAAGAGCCTTGTCTTAATTAGCAAAAAATTAAAAAATCACAAAATCACAAAAATTGTTACTAAGGTGAAAACTTGGCAAACAGGCGTCTTGGTAACACCAAAAAAATTAGATAATCAAGAAAATAGGAAAGAAAAATTATTCGTCCAATAGTGAAAACCACTTCGGTGGTGCTTTGGATAGGTACCATGGTGAAAACCTGGAAAACAGGCGCCGTGTGTAGTTGAATCTGCTCCTTTGTCTACTATTATTCTAATCTACCTACCCTGTACATAGTCCACTTCCCTATACATATCGCTTATCCCTGTACATAGTCCACTATCCCTGTACATAGTCCACTTCCTTGTACATAGTCCACTTCCCTGTACATATCACCTATCTTTCTCGTCCACCGCTTGTACATACCATTCATAATAAGTGGTAGTCTTTCCCATAACTTGGAATGATCGACATCGAGAGCATTTCATATCCCCCATTTTACCCTATTCAATATTAGTTGGTCTTATACTCAACTGGGGGAAAACACTTGACGTGTGTGATATTGATTCTTCCATTGGTTGTGTTGAAGACATAAAACCATAGAAAAATCCACAAACATCACAAAATGACCTGAGAAAACACAAAAACATCAAAAAACTTCAAAAAGACAAAAAAAATCAAAACATTTCAAAAATCCAAAAACAGAGTCAAAGTCAGTCGCACTTGTCAATCTTTGTCATTTGTCAAACTATGTTGCCTCTACGACTGGACGTAGGCAAGGCCATCTACCGATGTGCCCCCGAGGCATTAGGTCAGTCCGTTTAGGTTTGTTTGTATAAAATCATGCTTCAATCCATATGTCTATATGACAAGGTCATTGGTCGTGTCGAACTACGAGATCTCTGCGTGTATAACGTAGGCAAGGCCATCAATCGATGAGCCCCTGAGGCCGCACTAGGTCAGTCCATTAGGGTTCGTCACATTCACTCTCACACACGTCTTCTATTTGTAGTCAGTCTTGTCGGTCAAAGTCAAGTCGAACTATGAGGTCTCTGCGTGTATAACGTAGGCAAGGCCATCAATCGATGAGCCCCCGAGGCCGCACTAGGTCAGTCCTCTAGGGTTTTTCGTCACACACAGTCAATTGTCAGCACATCAAATCAAGTCATGCATCAATCTGGTAAACAAGTCAGCAATGTCTCTAAGTCAAATCAAACAACTTGCCAAACAAAACAATCAAAACAATCAATCTTTGTCTTATTCAGGATGAGTCCTTCCTGAGTATTGATACCAACAAAAAAATCTATGTCTTATAAAGGATGAGTCCTTCCTGCATAATCGACATGGTCAAACAATCAAACATAGCCTTACACAGGTTATCACATCAACGACATCTGACTCAACGTCTTATATGATACATGTATTTTTGAAACCAGGCTTCGTCATGCCTTATACAAATAGTCATAACATCGAAACTAGACTCAAAGCCTTATCCGGTATGTGTATCTCCTGAAATCAGGCTTTATCAATCAAAACAAATCAAACAAACAGATTAAGTTTTGGAAAATACTTCATTGGCTTTTTGACTTTATGGCTTATTTATCTTATCATTTATCTTGAATTGATGACTAGGGATTATGTTACTAGCTTTCTCAAGGATGTCCCATGAAGGATTTAGAGAAGCAACAATGTATTAGAATTCTGTTTTCTTTGACTGCTGTCTGTCAACTGTCTTTTAAATTTGATTTTGAGTCATGTTACTAGTTTCCTCAAGGATGTCCCATGAAGGATTTAAAGGAGCGATGACGTCTCATGACCCATCTTTTCTTTTGTTTGTTGTCTGTGGTTTGTCTTGACAAAAAGACTGGGGCAACTTGTGCCCTTAGTATGAGTTAACGACAATCCTTGTCTGCGACTGTCTGTTGTTAGCAAGTGGATGACCTTGCACACCTTGATCTATGTCATATCATGGTGTTTTTCTCCATTTGTATTAGTCCCGCCCAATGATGATATAGTGCAATACCTTTTGTGATACAATGAAACATCGAAGATTGCTCATACTAACATCTATTTCATCTCTTTCATTATTTCTCAATCTTTCTTTCCATACTAACAGTTCTTCTTTCTTGCATTATGACAGAGTCCTGTGACACACAACAATATAAGTCATCCTGCATACACATACATGTTAGAAAAATACATACATATAGGAATTTATAATATCTAGGACATCATGGCATAATAGACATTCATCATCATATAATACATATCATAAGCATTCCATGTACAAAACAAATGTAAATACATGCATCACATTACATTTGTATAGCATCACATGTAGTAGGCATTGTACATATAACATCATATTGCATCTCATAATTATTGCATACATCATATAGAATCAACATTATATCATTAGCTGCATAAACATCATAAAATAAATATGATCGTCCATCACATAGGCATATAATATAAACATCACATGTATAAATAAATGACTGCATAATCACTACATAGAAATGCATATCATGAGAATCACCACCAAAATCATATATATATATATATATATATATATATATATATATATATATATATATATATATATATATATATCACTCAACAGTGTCACATCACAATGTCATAATGTATCAATAATACATGGAAGCCCATAGGCTATAGAATCATAATACAATGTCTCGATGCATATCAAGAAGTATCCCTATCCTGAACTGCCATTGCTATCGTGGTTGGAGTGCGTCGATGAATGATGTCAGGAACCTGATGACCTGTGAGCTGAGGGAGGCCTGTCATACGAACTTGCTTTGTGTGGCTACTCCACACCCTCTGTGCTAACTGTCCTAGTGTGGGTCCTGGTCTGTGACCTGCTGCTATGTGCCTGTGAGAAGCTGGGAGCTCGTCTCTCTGGAGGAACCTCTGCCTCGTATAAATCACGGTAATAAGTCTCTCTCTCCCCAGCTCTGACTAACTCTCTGGCAAAGGCAACTGATGGTCCAGTACATAAAGCTCTGAGCTCTGTAAATCTCTGCTCAATCTCCTGTCTTTGAGCTATGGCCTGATCCTTGTCCATCACCGCTCTGTCCCTCTCCATCTATAATACGTCCCTCTCGGACATCAAGACTCTCATCTACTCCTCCAAGGATGCAACCTGAGCACCTAATGTAGTGGTATCGGGATCAACTGCCCCTATGTCATCCTGCCTGACCCTCGGTACCCCATCCTCCTCCTTGTCCAACTCCTCCAAAATCTAGTCTCGGATCTCTCTCTCATGATCATCTCCTCCTCATCGTCCTCCTGATAGGCACCTAGCAAGCCCAGGGCATCAATCTCTGCTTCCTCTCACTCTGCCTCCTCTGCAAGAACATCTAGAATGGCCACCTCTCTGGGATGATCCTCCTCTCTGCCAATCTCTGCATGAACCTCCTCACCACCTTGGCCAATATCCGGCATGGCCACATCCTCCTCTCCCTATCTCTCCTCCCAAATCGGTGATGGTGGTGGCCCTCGTCCCCTCTGTCCACGTCTCCCTCTCCTACCACCTCACTGACCACCTCTACCATCATCTCCACCCTCACCCCAACCTCCTCTACCTCCCTGACCTCTACCTTTGCCACACCTGCCTCGTGGTCCTGTCCCTCGCCGCTCTACTGACGTTGGCTGATTTGGATCTGTCAAGGGAATCAGCCTATGCACGACCCACCATTGATCATACTCATCTATGGTACCTGGTTCTACTGGACCATCTCTCCACCCCCAAGGAACTGCCTGCAATGCATCGATGTCTTCCTTGGCTGTAGCCACTAGAATCTCTGGACCCCATAGGGGGACCTCTCGCAATGACCTCACGAACTCTGCCCTTCCTCTCGGCACGTCCTGTACCTCTCCAAACTGCCGCAGGGCACGATCTGGCAAGTGACTCTCTATGATGTGGACATGTGACACTGTCCGCCCAATCAAGTACTGTATCTGTCGACAAAAAGGCAGGTGCTCATCCTCATCAGACCAATCTGCGCATCCCAAGTATGGCCTCCATGTAAACTGCACCATCGTATCTATGGCATGCTTGAAATATCCTGTGTCTCCTATGTGGTGCTGGGTGTTCGCCCCCACATAATGGAAGGCGTAAGGGGCTCCATGTGGTACATCTACTCTCATCGGTGGCCGAAAGATCGCAATGTGTTCCCACGCCCATACCATCAAGAGCGTGGTACCACAACTCATGGACTGTGCCTCTCGGTAGGCAATATCATGTAAGTGAAAATATAACATCCCAAGCAGACAGGGACCCCATGCATATACCTCACATCTCTCTAGCATCCCTACAAGCATCTCCCCCCACCCCACAAGAAAACCATGACTTTGACGGTGAGGAAGTACTATCCCACCTATCAGTGTGCATAATAGGCAGTCCAACTGCCTATACCTTTGCGCTAATACACGCCATCTAATCTCATAATGGTCAAACCCTAGATGTCTAACGTCTGCATGTGGGTAGTATCGGCACATCTCGACAATACCCCTCTAGGATCATAGCTCACCCATGTGCCTCTGATCGGAAGTCTGAGGATCCTGTACACATCCTCTAGCGTAATTGTGGCCTCTCCAGTAAGCAGGTGAAAGGATGATGTCTCTTAGTGCCACCGCTCGCACAGTGTTGTTAATAAACCCTGATTCGCCCGAATTTGGGGCATATCTGTAACATGAAGCAGACCTAGGTGCCATAGAAACCGTCGCTCTGCACTCCGCAAGCTGTCTCTGAAGCGAAAAGTCGTCGGTCTTGACTCTCGCGTATATACACTGTCCAACACGACTTGCAATGGCATTATACATGCCTCATGTCAGCATCAAACACCTATCCTAGTGCAAAATGACTCAATTAACTGCTATTCAAATGCGTCATTATTTTGCAAATGCGTCATTCTTTAGCACATACGTCGTTATTTTACATATGCAGTGCATAAAAATTAAATGCGTTATTTAATTAAACATATGCGTCACTCTTTGTCAAATGCGTAACTTTACAATGCAAATGCGTGCATAATCACAAATGCGTCTGCGCAAATTATCTATCATTTGCAATTGTGAAAATAAAAAAAACAAATGCGTTGATCTATAACATAAGCGTTGAATTAAATACATATGTGTTGCAATATAAACAAATGCGGCTAATTTAAATGCATATGCGATGCAATTTATCAAATGCGTTGAAGTAAACCGCACATGTGTCGAACGCACAACATCTACGATAATCTACCTACGTGTTATTGCATATGCATTGATCTACATGCAAATGCGTCGTTTGCGCATTCACATGCGGCGTTTTAATAAAATGACGCATACTAAAAATTCAAATTAAATGCCTAAAAATACACGCAAAGTAAAAATTTCAAAAGTCAAGTTCGGGGTACATACTGGAGGGTCTGCGTCGGCTGGCCGCCTGAAGGTCCGGATCCTGTATGCGCAATGGTGGGTGTTCGGAACATGAGACATCGTCGCTGTGGGTGCAGAGCAAAATCTCAATTCTAAAGCTAGGTGGGTGAAAATGACTTGGTTTTTACCCCAATTTCTATATATACCTAGGGTTTTGGTGGCATTCTTTCCTACTGGCCGCATCAACTTCCAATTTCAATCAACCCTTACCCATCCATACCACTTCCAAATTCAGTTCCGTCAACTCCACTGCATTTCTGGCTATCCAATTGACTAATCGGGATCATTTCCAAATTTTTCTGAACTTTTTCACAAATTTGTCAATTTTCCCGAGGGGGCATACCTTCACCTGTTTACACCGGGGCATTACTGGGGCATATTTCTTATCGATTTTCTTTGACACAACGCCGAAATGACATTGTATCAAAGAGGGGCAAATGTAGACACCGAAATCTGGTTTAAGCTTGCAACTTCAATATTCTTAATAATTTGTATTTCTTCATGGTCATGATTAAATAATGTCAATTATTTAATTATTCTCTATAGTCTTTAATTCTTCTATTAATTAAATAATCTTAATTGTTTAATTAATTCACACTTTTCTTTATTCTATTTGATTAATTAAATAAATGTTTTTTATTTAATTATGTTACTAATTAACCTTATCCTTCTTGTCAAATTAAATAAATTCTTATTTAATTTACTTTTTATCATACTTCAACTATAATTAAATAAATTCTTTATTTATTTAATTATTCATTTAAATCCCTTCATCACTTAATTAAATAAATCTTATTTATTTAATTATTCTTCAAATATCAAATCTTGAATTAAATGAATTATTTAATTCATGAATTCTATTTTAACGCATTCCTCTATATTTAGATAATTGTGTGAGTTATCTAAGTATTCACTTTTACTCGACTCAAAGATCTATTCAAATCGCTCAGTTAACTCTTGATTTAATGTCTGAGTGGCATTCTCAAGTAATCTCTTCGTCAAATCATTCAATCGTCCAGTTCTAACTCATTTGCATGTACATGTGGATTAATTAAATATTCCTATTTAATTAATTAAACCTTGTGCGTGCATTCGAACAAGAGTTGCTTTAATCCATCTTCATCTTTATCATGCAAAGATAATTCTTTTATTTTCGAATACCAAACTGGAAGATTAAATCATTTATTTAATATTTAATTCTATTTCTAATTTATATCACTCATGTCATTACTAACTGTTATCAGAATGCATGACTAATCAGTCAATCTCAACCGTCCGTTGATCTTTCAATCTTGGCCTATCGTTCGAATAATCATTTTTCTATAAATTGATCTGGTCTTCATCATTCCAATCTCTCTCGAAATATTATGACTTTTGTGAGCACTTATCTTTAATCTTCGATGTTTTGCTAAATCACTATCATAGGCTATACTTGCACGAACTCTTGAAAATCTGAGGGCAATTATACTACACAAGCAAAATGGAGAAGGGCAATCGAGATGAATCATGGAAATACGTACAAATTTGGTGAGATTGTTCAAGTTTTATTTACGTTTTTACTTTCATTTGTTCTTTTTTTCTTATCATTAGATTGCATTTAGATTTGTATTGCATGCTTGCTTTTAATCTTTTCTTTCTGCACTTTCTTGGCATTACAAATAGGATGCCATTTAATTGTAAATCCTAAACATTAATTATTTCATGTATCTCCTAGATTCTTGGAATGTGTTCAACAACACTAAGATTAGGATGAGATTAATATTTGATGAAACAATCATGATTATTGACATTTGTAATTAATTCTAAATGTAAGGAGCATGTGAGGGCATCCATAGTGAGTTCCTAAATAATAGGGGCACATGGGGCACCCACATGGTAAGGTGACACTCACCTTGTGTTCAGTTAACTATACAAAGTAATAGTTAACACTTCTATATGCATGTAAAGATCCTAGGAGTTAGGATTTGATGTTTGCATGCTTGAAGTTTAGTTCAATTCAGTTCAAATCAGTTTAGATCAGTTCAGATCAATTTAATTTAGTTTAGTTTAGTTCAGTTCAGAATCAGTTTAGTTTAGTTCAGTTCAGTTATGGTTCAGTTGTCTTCAGTTAGTTTCAGTTGTATGTTAGTTATCTTCAGTTAACTTCGAATGCATGGCTAATAACATTGATTTGTATGACAAATAATAAGGACTACCTCCAGTTAACAAGGGATGACCATTCTTTGGGAATGGTGTTGAGTAAATGTTTCAATTAACTAGAAATCACTTGGATCCAACTTGGGGGCCCAAGATGCTTTCTTGGATTTACCTCTCATGCATGATAAGATATTTCTGAAGGCTCGGTTAAGTAGGATTACTTATGGGTGCCAACTTTGAGGAAGAGCTTTGGAATTATCACCAAAGTGAAGGATAAGTTGTAGCTTCAGTTTGGTATGCCCAAATGCATGAAGCACATGTTGTAAGCTTTAGTCTTCACAGAATAACTCAACTTGAAGCAATATGGCATACCTTTTCTAGGGATTGAGCTTGTGCATTGTAATTATCACCATTTGGAGATTACAAGGTTGCATATTCTCTATATCTCATTCAAGTTGAAGAGAGTTTTCATAATTGTTACTCATGGTGTGAAGAAGATTGGTAAAGACGAAGAAGCATTCTCAAGCAAGAATCAGCCATTGTAATTCAGATTGAATAATAGAATAATTCTTGGTGGAGTTTTTTCTCGGGGTTTCTCCATCGTTATATCTTGTGTGATCTTTCTATATCTTGTTTAGTTCTTCTATCAACTTCTCTCTTCATTCTACAACAGTAAAATGAATTAATCAAGATAATCACCCACAAAGAATATATGTAACAAAGAAAGAGCTTACTTAGATCAGCAATATTAAAGTTTTACAGATATTAAGCTAAGAAAACACCTCATTTTTCAACAACACTCACCATTGCATCCCTATGTTGATTTATTTTCAAGGAATATTGTCAATAGTGTAAGAAGAAAAGCGTTTTAATTTTGATAAGGCTAAGTTGTAATATTGAGATAGTGTATCTTATTTTTCTTGATAAGATCCATAAATTTGTCGTATAATCGATTGATAATCTCCAAAAATATGAATATTTTGGATATTAAGGGACAATGTTGCACACAGACTAGCAATAAGAGCTTCATATTTTGTGATATTGTTAGTGCATAGGAAATATAGATGATAAGATAAGGGAATTGGATTTCCTGAGGAGGTATTAGTATAACACCAATGCCAGAGCTAGTTCGACACATAGAACCATCAAAGAACAAATCCCATGTCTCGTCAACTTCTAGTGAAAGGACATGATCATTTAGAAATGATTCTTGATTTGGTAAAGGAAGTGGTGAAGGAGTGTCAATTAAATGGTCGATCAATGCTTGACCCTTAAAGGCTTTTTGAGAGATAAACTTATGGTTGACTTTCGCTAACAACATCACCTGTGAGATGGGGTTAAATATCAAATAGCATAGATAAAGTGATAGGGAACACTTATAAGCTATTAACCTCATCTAAACAAGATAATATAAACAAATGGAGATATCAAAATGAAAGAAAACAAAATAAAGCACTCTCCATATTGTAGTTGATTCTTTCTCTTTCTCTCCTTCTTCTTGTTATGCAACTTTGCCCTCAAATTTGTTGAAATACTTGTGCAAAACCTGCAAATGGTAGCAAGAAAGTTGGAGACAATTAGTTGTTAAGGTGAAAATGGAGAAGGAAGGTTGCTTTTATAGACAACCCTTCGAATGGACGACTGAGATTTATCCTCTAGAAGGATTCCAAGATCAATGGTCCAGAATTGATGCACCAAGAATATGCTATTCTTGGAGGAATCATGACAGACAGACATATAGGGACATGCAAGCTATGACAAACATGTAGAGACATGCAGGCTATGACATGAAATAATGACAAGGTATCTTTGACCAAGTGGAGGTGCATAAATAATTTATTTTAAATTATTTATTCAAAATGGAGGAAAATGACAAGTGGCAAATAAATAATTTATCCAAATTATTTATTTAGAGAAAATGACAAAAGGAGCATTTAATTAAATTAATCAATTTAATTAAATGGGGAGGTGGAAATTAGACATGGATAATTAATTTGAATTATTTATCCAAAGAGAGGAATGACACACAATTAAATAATTTCGACAATTATTTAATTATAGATCTAATATAAGGTCAAATAATGATTATTATTATTATTATCCGATTATAGATGAAAGATAAATAATTAAATAAAAATGATTTATTTAATTATTGAAGAAAGGGATATATCGCAACAATTAAATAATTTTAATGATCAGATATAGAATAAAGATGAGAAGGTGAATTAATTAAATAATTAAAAAATATTTAATTAATAGAGGAATGCGGTCAAACTCAATTGAATAATTAAAATTATTCAATTATCGAAGGACAACGACCAAGAAAAATGACACTTGCGGACTTAGGACATTTTTCAGTGTCTACATTTTTCCCCTCTTTGACATAATGCAGTTCATCTCATTGTGTCAAAGATTTAATTCTAAAATATGCCCCAGTGACAGCAGGGTACGAGTATGCCCCAGTGAAAGAAGAATGAAAAGGAGTGTTGTGTATGCCCCCTCGAGAGGACAGGTGAGTTCAAAGAACACGAATGTGCTCTCGAAATGGATGATAAGACTAGAGGATCAAGGATAGAAGAAATGTTAGCTTGGAAGGGGATGGATATTAGCGTGGAAGAGAAAGGAGGATGAAGATGGAAAGCTAGACGAGAAATGATAAGGGAACCAACTTTCATGCTTACATTTTTATATTTATCATCATTGGGAAAATTATTGTAGTGGCCAACAAACACCATGATATGATGTAGACCAAGGTGTGCAAGGTTGTACCATCATGTGAGACAAGTAGTCGCGGAAAAGGATGATCATGACTCATACTAAGAGAGCGATTGCCCCTGTCTTTTTGTCATAATCAACCACAAACAGTAAAGATAGGCAAGACAAATCATGAAACGTCATTGCTCCTCTAAATCCTGTTGTCAGGACATCCTCGAGGAACTAACATCATGATTTCCAAAAGACAAAACAAGCATCATAAAATTAAATGCCTAGTGCTTGCCAAGTGTCTAAATGTAAAAATGTCAAGTTTGTCAAGTGTGGTGGAATGTTGGATGTCTTGGTGTCAAAATGCCAAGGTTGACGATATGAAGATGCCAAATTGGTGTCGAGTTAAGGAAGGACACATCTTGAACGATGTCAATGTCAAGATTGTCAAATTCAGGAAGGACACATCCTAAATGATGTTGATGCCAAAGTGATGCCAAATTCGGGACGGACACATCCCGAATGAGGTTGATGTCAAGATGTTAGATCAATGCCAAGTTCGAGAAGGAAACATCCCAAACGATGTTGATGTCATGATGTCGAATTCAGGAAGGACACATCCTAAATAACGTCGATGTCAAAATGCCAAGTTGATGCCAAAAGATTCAGGAAGGACACATCCTGAATAATGTCAATGTGAAGAGGAACATATCTCGAATGTTGTGAGAATCCTCAAAATGCCAGATGACTATTACGATGCCTAAGAAGGACACATCTTAGGAAATGAATAAGTGACGGGGCTACCCTTCAAAAGGACACATCTGTAGAGTAAGCAAGATTTGACTAGTTTGACTAAGTTTGATTGAGTTTGACCAATTTTGATATGCCAAGATGATTGCCGTGCTTGATTGATAGATTGTAGAAATTTGCTTGGGTAGATTGTTCGTTCGAATTTTGACAAAGACCATGATAAATTTAAAGACTATTTCATGTGTGTGAGAAAATTTGTGCAATGAACCCTAATGGACTAACCTAGTGTGGCCTTGGGGGCTCATCAACAGATGGCCTTGCCTACATCATACACTTAGAGACCTCGTAGTTCGACATGACCAATGACTTTGTCTTGTTGACCAAAGATTGAGTCATGACTTATTTTGACAAACCTACTAGAATTGACCTAATGTCTCAGGGCCTCGAAGATGAGCCTTGCCTATGTAGCAAATGCGCAGAGACAACATAGTTTGACAATGACAAAGACTAATCAAGACTTGAACTGACATGACTGTGTTGACTGACATGACTGTTTTTTGGAATTTTTGTGTTTTTTCAGGACATTTTTCAATTTTTAGGTCTTTTTTAGGACATTTTATGATTTTTAGGTCTTTTTTCATGACATTTAATGATTTTTAGGTCTTTTTTAAGGACATTTTATGATTTTTAGGTCTTTTTTCAGGACATTTTATGATTTTCAAGATTACGTGTGATACCCACTGCAATCTCATGATAAAAGTTTGCCCCTAGTCAAGTTGAGAATGAGCCAGACAAAATGGAATGTAAAGAGAATGCATGACTAGCATGGATAGTGGATAGTATGCAAGACTTGATTTCAACCATTGTCAGCCATGGATGAAAATGTCATGATGTCGGGGTGAAGTGTTATAACGAATGTCAGAAAAGAGTTTGTTTATTAGGGACAAAGGTAGATAGAGTGATAGTAGATGGCACAACAATGACTGACTACACATGGCACCTGTTTGCTAGGTTTTCACCATGGTACTTATCCAAAGCGCCTGTTTACCAGGTTTCCACTATTAGACAAATTATTTCTCTTTATTTTTGTCATTTTATTCATCATTTTTTTTTGGTGTCACCAAGACGCCTGTTTTCCAAGTTTTTATCAAGGTGATGATTTTTTGTATTTTTTAAATTATTTTTGTATTTTTAACTGGTTTTCGGGCAGGCTTTCTGATGCTATGCATAGAATTTGTGCAAATGTAAACTGTTGATTGGATTCATCAACTGTTCACCTTTGGGAGTAGCTAACTGATATGCTCTCGAACCAAATGATGCTATGATGACATAAGGGCCCAGCCAATTTGGCTCAAATTTTCCTAGTTTCTCCCTATCTAACTGATTCTTAGGATTCTGCATGAGAACTAGGTCACCAATGTCAAACTGTCGAGTCATCACCCTTTTGTTATAAGTTTTGCAAAGACGATTTTGGTATGCTTGTGAATGATTCAATGCATTGTGTCTGTGTTCATCTAGTATTTCTAACTCATGCAATCTTGAATGTCTGTATTCTTCATCAGTGATGAGGCCTTTCATGGAGACTCGCAAAGATGGAATTTTTACTTCTATGGGCAAGATGGATTCAGCTCCAAAGACAAGGGCGAAAGGAGTGGCATCGGTGGGGGTACGAATGCTCATGCGGTATGCCCACAAAGTAGGGTTGAGTTGGAAGTGTCGGTCATGACCAACATCATTGATAGTCTTTTTGAGAAGTTTGATAATGGTTTTATTAGATTCCTTAGCTTGACTGTTTCCCTATGGGTAATAAGGCGTGGAAAAGTGGTGGCTGATATGGAAAAGTTGACATAGTTCACGGACCTCCTGATTTTTGAAGGGATGGCCATTATCTGTGATGATGGATTGTGGAATGTCGTACCGAAAAATGATATAATTGAGGATGAATTTGGAGATTTGTTTGTTGGTAATGTAAGAGAGTGGAATGGATTCGATCCACTTAGAAAAATACTCAGTGGTGGTGATAATGAATTTTGTGTCCATTGGAGGATGTAGGGTGAATCTTTCCCACGAGATCAAGTCCCCATTGTGCAAAAGGCCAAGAAGAAGTGATCAGCCTCAATTCTTGTGCTGGAGCGTGAATTAATTCACTATGAATCTGACATTGGCAACATGCTCTTCCAAATTCCAGTGCATCCTTTCCTAGTGTCGGCCAATAGTACCCAAGTCTCATAATATTTTTAGGTAAGGTCAGGACACTCGAATGGGACCCACATATACCCTCATGCACTTCCCATAAGGTCATTTTTGCTTCATTAGTGTTGAGACAACGAAGAAGGGTATTGTCGAAGCTACGATGGTAAAGGGTGTCGCTGATGATGGTATAACGTGCAACTCTACGGATAAAGGACTTTTTGGTTATTGGAAAGGTTTTGGGGAAGGTTTTGCGAATGAAGGTAGTAAAAAATGTCCTTATACCAGGGGGAACTGGAACCAACAAGCTCACAGACCATTTTTGATTTGGTGACATCATCAACGAGAAGCAATAACTGCTCAACCAAAAACTCAAATTGTGGGACATTGCTAGGAATATCAAGCAAAGATTCAATTGTTACCATAGCGTCAACAGCCTTGTTCTGTGTTCTTGGAATTAATTCAAAGGATAGCCTATGAAAATATGTCAGAAAACTATCAACCATCTGTTGATAAGGCATTAGCTTCTCATCTTTGGTTTCATACTCATCATTGACTTGGTTTATAACTAACTAAGAATCACCGAGGACCTGCAGATTCCTAATTTTCCACTTGACAGCCATTCAAAGTCCTGTGATTAGTGCTTCATACTCTACCATGTTATTAGTGCACGAAAATGCGATGCAAAATGACTTTGGGATGGAATCTCCTTATGGAGTAATGAATAGTATTCCTGCTCCTGAGCCATGATTAGTATGAGATCCATCAAAGTATAACTACCAAGGCTGTTGGGGCTCCGCGTGAAATACAGACTCATCTGGAAAGTCTGTTGTTAGAGGATGATTATCTAGTATTGGTGCATTTGCGAGCTAGTCTACTATTACTTGTCCTTTTATGGCTTTCCGCTCCACATATTGAATATCATATTCACTGAGGACCATGACCCATTTTGCTAAACGTCTTGTCAATGCTGCTCGACTCAAGAGGTACTTCAAGGGATTGATCTTGGCTACCAAGTGTGTCTTATGGTTTAACATGTAATGCCTTAATTTTTGGGCCGCGAATACAACTGCCAAACAAGCACGTTCAATGGGTGTGTAATTTAGCTCATACCCCACTAATGTTTGACTGATATAATATATGGCTCTTTCTTTTTTTTCATAGTCATTATGTGCTAGTAATGCCCCCAGTACTGAAGTAGTTGCAGAGATGTACAAAATTAATGGTTTTCCTTGGATAGGAGGCATGAGAACTGGAGGTGACAATAAGTATTGTTTGATCTGGTCAGATGCTTCTTGGCATTTATCTGTCCACACAAAGGGGATCCCTTTGCGTAGAAGATACTAGAATGGTTGGAACTTATCTGCGAGTTGAGCAATGAACCATTTGATAGATTGAAGCCTACCTTGTAGCGTTCTTAGGTCACTGATTCCCTTAGGAGGAGGCATATCCAATATAGCTCTGACTTTAGCGAGGTCAACTTCAATGCCTCTACAGAAGACTATGTATGCCAACAACTTGCCTGATGTTACACCAAAAACACACTTTTTGGGTTCAACCGGACCTTATACTCTTCTAGCCTCTTGAAAAATTTGTCTAATATTGAAAGATGGCATTTTCTCATCAATGACTTTGCCATAAGGTCATCCACATAGTCCTTTATTAACGTGTGCATCATGTCGTGGAATATTGTTGTCATTTCCCTTTGATATGTAGCGCCTGCATTTTTAAGACCAAACGGCATTACAGTTCAATAGTATGTACCCCAAGGGCATGTGAAAGCAGTTTTGTGTTGGTCTTCAGGGGCAATACGAATCTAATTATAACCAGAAAAACCATCCATAAGAGACAACATCTCATATCTAGTTGTAAGGTCCACAATGATGTCAATGTTTGGCAGAGGGAAATCATCTTTAGGGCATGCTTTATTGAGATCTCGGAAGTCTGTGAATATGCGAATTTGTCCAGTATGCTTGGTGACGGGGACGAGGTTGGATATCCATTCTGCATAGCCAATTGACTTGACAAAACCTGCATCCAACAACTTTTTGAGTTCAACTTTAACCAACAATGCAACTTGCGGGTGCATTTTTCTCAGCTTTTGTTTTACTAGTTTGGCATCTGGCAATAATGGAAAGTGATGTAATACTAACTTAGGATCTAATCCCAGCATGTCGAAATAAGACCATGCGAAGTTTATCTTGCGTTATGAGAAGAACTTTTGAAATTCTGGCTCTTCAACTTTTGTCAATGATGTCGCAAAGAGAACCATTTTGGGGTCCTCCACAGTAGTTATATTAACTGCTATGATGTCCTCGACAAGCATTGCTGATTTTTCTCTATTTACGGGGAGAAATTCCAATCCTCCACCCTTGGGCGCCTCAAGGAGGTTTTCACCCTTAGATGCATCCTTTATTTTTACTATTTTGCCGTCAGAAGGTGCCTTTCGATTTTCACCTAGAGACGTGTCATTTTTTGTTTTATTTTTCTTTTTAATTTTGCGACTAGAGGATGGCACAGTCTCCCCAAAATAAGCAACACAATCCAAGTCAATGGAAAATCTAGCTTTGTGATCCTCATTTGTAATGCTCTCACGTAGCCCTAGAAATTTTTCTAGAGCCTCATCATTTTGAAAAGTGTCCATTACCGGTGGGCCTTGCTGGTTCTAGTCAATTGGGTCAGGGTAAACTAAGGATATTCCATCATCAACATTTGCAAATTGAGGAGATGATGCAGAGAGCATGCAAATGGACACCGAGATGTTAAAAATGAAGTTGTCATCGTTTGGATCTATGTCAAATTATATCCAGTATTCTCCTTCACTTATTTCATACTCACTAGCGAAGTAAGGGACAAAGGGAGTAGCATCAGGGTTAGGGTCAATAGTGGCAAGTGATGGTTCAGGTGGTTCTGCATGATGATCATCAGTTTGGGATGACTGGGCAAGTATGTTGCGGCTAGGACGAATGGGAATAGAATATGATCTGAACTCGACATCATTTGATGCTGTATCGATCTTAAACATTTTCCTAAATTGTTCTTCAAATGTAGGCTTGCTAGGTTCAAGGAATAATTTGTCAAGGCAACATTCACTTAAGGATCGCTGAGAGCCAAATTCCCATTCGTGAGAGTCGGTTTCAGAGGAGGTGTCCTCAGTTGTCTCAACACAGTCTAAAGCATACACTAACTCACATGGAAGCACACTGGTACTTGGATCGCCAGATTCTCGTGGACCTAACCCTAACCCAAGATGTTTTGGTATTTCTGAAACTAATAATGGCTCACACCTTCCATGTTTATCCTTGCCAAGACAACTTTTTCCGTCATAGCCTTTTGCTTTTATCATGTTGTATCCTTTTCCATACATTGCTACTGGAAAGGGAGTCAAATCTTGTGGTTCTTTATAAATCCAGGATAGTATATCATTTGTGTCCTCTTAACTCATTTTTCCCCACTTTATGAAAACTGTATTTGGAGGAACCCTAAAAAATTATTTTTCCTGTATTTTAAAGTAGGGTTTGCCATAGACCCAGTGAGACTTGGGCATCTTGGTTATGTAATAGGCCATATTCACCTTGTACTCTCCACATCCTTGGTCCTAAATCTGAAAGCTTGGGTCGATGCTTGGGGAGATAAATAAAGTGGTAGGTGTTATGGAGGTGGTCATGGTGGTCAAAGAAGCAAAAGTGGATGTGGTGGATGAAGAGGCGGAAGGCTTCATGAGTGCTGATGGGTCAATGAATTTGGAAGACAAAGATGTTGAAGCTTCCCTATTGATAGGCACTTGACGCTCTGAGACACCGCAGAAGTTGGTACAATATTGGAATGGACCAGGGTCTCCATTTATAGTAATCTCAGTGCCTTCAAAAGGAAAATTCAGATATTGGTGATACGTGGAGGGGACAGCTTTCAGTGCGTGGATCCAAGATTGACCGAGTAAAATGTTGTATGGGAGGTCCAAATGCAGAACTTGGCAAGTGGTGTCGACAATGACTGGCCCAAATCGAATTGGAAGTGTAATTACACCTCGAGAGGAACATTCTTCATCATCATATGCCTTGATAACAATGCTTCTTGTGTCGTCTATGCAAGCATCAGAAAAGCCTAGTGCCTTGACCAATTTTAAGGAATATATATTCAGTCTTGCTCCTCCATCTACTAAGACTCGTCTGACCTTATGTTTATGAACAAAAACTTCGATATGAAGGGCATCATTATGGTTGGATTTGAATGACGAATAGTCTTGGTCAGAAAAGGTGATATGGTGGGAGTCATGAGATATCCTACCATGACTTCGAATTGGCTGAAATCAATATCTTGGGGAACGAAGGATTCTTGCAATGTTTTATCTAGGATGGCCTTATGGGCAGGCAAAATGTGTAACAACTTAAGGATAGAGATTTGTGCCGGTGTTTTTCCAAGCTGGTCAATAAGATTAAAGTTTCCTTTAGGTTGCGACTACTTGTTTTGTGGATGCGATTGCGACTGTGAAGTGGACGGGCCAACTATTGTTACCTTTGGTTGTCTAGGGGGAGGAGGGTTGACTATGGTAACCTTTCTGTCGTGGGTGGTGACATTGCATTCAGGGTCCTTTCTGATGGTGACTATGCAGACATGTTCATCAGTTGTTCTAATGTGATGTACAATAGGTCCCCTAGAATAGTCATATCCAATACGGGCATAGTTGGCTCGACTATTGTTATTTGTATTTGATGTAGAAGGGTTTCCAGAACCATGATCCTGCAGTGGGTTCTTGTATATTATATGATCTGCATTAGAAGCAAACTGTGGTCCACCAACTTCAATGATATGCTTTTCAATAAGGTCTTGTACCAGATTTTTCAATTATCTACAGGAAGAGGTTTTGTGTCCTTTTATTCGATGATAGTCACAAAATGCATTATCATCCCACCAAGATGGTTTAAACTGCCCAGGGTCGTATGGTTTGGAGTCCTCAAGTGTGATGACACCATTCTGAAGGCATTTCCAGAGAACTTCTTCAATAGGCTCACCCAAGGGAGTGTATGTACATCCTCTAGGGAATTGTTTGGGTTGTCTAGGCTGCCTTTGAATTTGATTGTTTTGATTGCCTTGGTTATTCTAATTTGTCTGAACAACATTAGTAGCATAGGTTTGTGTCATCATTTGTGTGTTTTGTGGTTGTGTCCCTTTTAGAGTAATCATAGGACCCATAGCATTGACAGCCTTAGCATCAACTACACCATCGTTGGTGACATGTTTGTTCTTAACCCAATATTTGTTTTTGTCAACAAGAGGAGGGTTTGCATTTGTGTTTTTAGAACTATATTTCAGTTTTCCTTCAGCTATGAGGGCTTGTTCAACTTGGACACCTCATTCAACTAGGTCTACAAAAGTTGTACAACAATGGACACGCAAGCCATTTTTCAGTGGGCCTAAGAGTGTTTGTACGAACGCATCCACTTTCTCTTTTTTAGGAATATCTATGTGACAACGACTTACCAAGCCTCTCCTTCTTTGGAAAAATGGTATGAAATTCTCACCCGCCTCTTCTTGCGTGAGTTGGCACAGGTTGGTGATGGAAGTGTCCGTGTCAATGTTGTATGTATAATTTCGCACAATTTTTTTAGCAAGTTCCTTCCATGATTGAATTATGGGTTGCAATGTGTAGAACCATTCTAATGCTGGGCCAACGAGACTTTTAGGAAATAGTCGCATTAGGTACGTGTGTTCATGGGTAATATCGACACAACTTGTGGTGAATTCACGAAGATGGTCAAGTGGATTTGTCTTTCCCTTTTATTTGGTGAAATTGGGTGTGACATAACTAGGTGGAAATGGTGGCATGTACAAAGCCATGTCAAAAGGATAAGGACATAAGTCATAGGACATCGGTGTCTTTTTGTCAGATGTTTGCATATTTTCCATCCGTTTGTGAAGTTCATCCACTTTAGCTAGCAAGGCATGTACTATGGGATCATTGGTCACCTGAAAGTTTGGATTTGATCGTGACACGTATTGTTGCAAGATGTAAGGTATGTGTTGATAAGGTATTTGTTGGTATTGCCAATTTTGAGTGGGAATTTGCTGGTGAGTATGAATCTGTGACGAATATGTGGGAATATGTGAACCAACCATGTGTGTTTGTATTTGAGACATTTGAAATCCCTGACCCATTTGATGTCCAAAGGTATGCATTGGTTGTGTCATTTGAGTTCCTTGTCCATATGACATGTTGGGGTTTAGCCCTTGGAAGTGTCCATATGGTATGTGGATATTTTGTCCTTGTCCATGTGAGATATTCATATTTTGTCCTTGCCCATGGAATGTTCATATTTTGTCCTTATCCATGTGGGATGTTCATATTTAGTCCTTGTCCTTGTGGGATGTTCATATTTAGTCCTTGTCCATGTGGGATGTTCATATTTTATCCTTGTCCATGTGGGATGTTCATATTTTTTCCTTGTCCATGTGGGATGTTTATATTTTGTCGTTGTCCATGTGGGATGTGTAATTGTGATGATGTATTAATGTTGTGTTGAGGGCCTTGAATGAAGACTCATCGTGAGTTTCCTCCAAAGGGATTAAATGAGATTATACCATAAGGTTGTGATGAAGATGCCCCCATTGTCATAGATGAAGATCCCAACATAGGGTTGTTGGGATTTGCTCCCGTTGATGTGGACCCAACGGTTACTCCTATCATTTACGATGATGATGTGGACATTGTAGGCATGGACATAACAAATGTTCCTCCAATAGATGTATTAGTTGAGGTGGAGATGTTTTGACTTGTAGTGCCACTAGATGTCAGATTAATGGTGTTAGTAGAAACTTGTGTGGTGACCACAATGTTATTTCTATTGGAGGAATTGTTCGTGTTTTGTTGAAATGTCATGGTTTGTGTCGAGTTGTTTGGAGAAGATCTTATGGTATTAATGTCGAAGCCTTTTGGTAGTTTTTCCCCTTGGTCCAAAAGCATAGCAAGGTATCTGTTGGGATCGTTCAAGACCAATTCTTCTACAAATGAAGCTATGTTAGGGTTTTGAGCGGCATCGTCTAAATCCTCAACTAGTACTTGTCCATTTTGGTCTCTCTGTATGATTTTTTCAAAAAGTGGATTTTGAAAGGAAGTTGACATGCTCATGGATGATTGTATGTTCAAATTTCCAAATGGGTCGTCATAAATCCAGTCATTGGGATTGGGGTTGGTGTTGGTGTTGTTTTCAAAGTCTTGTCCAAAGTCTGCCATTTGACTTTTCTTTCTTTTAAGTCTTGTTTCCACCATCAAGGAAATTGCTCAAATGAAGATGATGACAATGCAAGTATGACACTAGTCTATGTTTCTGTCTTTTTGTGTGATAAAGGTTGATGATGCGAAGAGATAAATATGCCAAAAGCCAAAGTGACAATTAATATGTTGATGTTGACTAGGACAATGATAATGTCAATTAAGAAAATGGCAAAGTGAAAAATGAGGACTAATGAGGTAATTAATGCAAGGTCCAGGTTCAAAATGACAACTAGGATGAACGATATTTTTGGATTTTTTGTAGAAATAAAGTATGCAAGGTAGGAACTAAAATGAATGCAATTTGGAGACAGAAGTACCTAAGCACTCTAAGCTTAATCTTTGTTTTCGATTTTAGTTACCAAAGGACTTGTTGAAAATGACAAAGTGACAAGGTCAAGATGACTAGTGAGTTTTCCTAACTAGAATGCTGAGTTGGAAATCCTCACAAAAAGGACAACGACTAAAAATAGAAATGAATGATGAAGTCCAAGATAACCTAGTTTCAAAAGCAATGATTTTGCAAATTGTGATAAGGTTAGCCTAATCCAAAGTATGCGAAAATGAAAGATAACCTAGTTTCGAAAGCAATGATTTTGCAAATTGTGATAAGGTTAGCCTAATCCAAAGTATGCAAAAATGAAAACCTAAGGTCAAGCTAATGCTAAAAATGATGATTATGAACCTAATGGATAAATTAAAATTTGAAAGATTAAGCCTATGGTCAAAAATGCAAATTAGTGGTTGACTGATGAAAATTTTGAGCAACTTCAAGGTTGGTTTCTGACAGAGACCTCTTGGAAAAAAAAAAGTTTGATAGCGGGCTGAGACAGTTTGGACTCAAATTCTGGTTTGTATCAAAATTTTGTGTGTATTAGGAAATTGCACCGTTTGAGGCAACGAATGCGTCACAGTATGGCATATGCATTTTAATTCAAGCAAATGTGGTTTTGTAGATAACAGTTGCAGCAGAGGTTTGCAAATGCATTTCTGTGAATGTCAAATGTGTCGGGACACAAGCATATGTGGCGTTTATAGCAGCAGATGCGGTTTATTAGAGCGATTGCTTCTCAGGAATTGTCAAATGCATTTCAGTTTAGCGAATGCGTTTCAACAGTTGCGTCACAGGTTGCAAATTTTTTAGCTTTCTAATGTTTTGAGGAAAAAAATCTGATTTGTCAAAGGTTGAATGTGTGTGTTTAGATTTATGAATGTTGTGAATACTGTTTCAGACTCTAGAAAACACTTGACAAGCATAATGTTTTAGTGTAAGAAAACACATGTAAGACAAGCACGATCCTAATAGGTCAAGGGTTTGTATACTTGGTATAGTCCACCGATATGCCCCAGATTGGTGTTGAACACCTCTTCTTCTCGAGAGCGGATAGCTTAGAAGGTTGATGGCACAGGCTCCCTCCTTGGCACACACTTCTACGGGCACACCAAATTTGGATTCCTGGGTAGTCACTTCCCAGGAACTACTATCTCTACTCAAGGGAGTCAGTAGTGAGTATCTTCGGGCATGATACTATACCCTGCACTATACCAAGCAACGACTGAAAATGGATGGCTTCTAAAACAATAGGTGTCTAGTAAGGGCATTCGTTCGAGTGGCCACACATGGGGTGAAAGATTAATCACCGATTAGGTGGCACTCCAGCCTGAAGAGATAACACTCAACAGGGTTTATGGAAGTACTACTCCATCCGTGTGACACATCTGCACTCATTGTACTTGAACTTTTCTCAAGCACCCATTTTATATCTCGGCTGGAAGTGGCTTGGCTTTAGTTTGTTACTGGTTAGGTCATCCCTTAAGGTGAGTACTTTTCCCTTAAGGCACGCCCATTTCTAGAAATAATAAACGTTTCTCTTACACCTATGATTGCCCAAAAGTGTAAGGGGAGAGGATACTTCGATTATTAAGTCTTCAGGGTTACACAAAATAAGGTGGGTCTAGTTTTTTGATCACCTAGTATTTAGAAGGTGGGAGCATAATTGCCTACCACCTTCAAGCACAGTCAGACAAAATCAAGCACATGTTCATTTTAATGCACCAATGGAAGTGTTTTCTAAACTAGAAATCACAAACACATTGTTTGAGAAATGAGTCTTCGACTAACGGAGCTGTAAAACCACAAGTTAGTAGTTTCATAAATGTCTTGGACCAACGAGAAAGCTGTAAAAAGCTAAGTTAGGACAAAAGATTAAAAACCAAACTAAAACTTAAAAGTTAGTAAATAACTAAACTAGAAAATGAAGAGACTAAAATAAACTAAGAAAAGGAAATCAAAGAAAACTAAAAACTAAGAGCTTGATTTTTTTGTTGCTTCAAAAGAAGCAGTTTTTGGGAGCCCCACTCCAAAGCCACACGCTACAAACAAAAGATTAGTAAAAAAAAAACTTGAATGAAAACAAAAAACTAAAATAGTGATAACTTTCTCAAAACTAAACAAAATTTTAAATCGTAGATATCTATGGAAAGTTAAGACATAGACCTTCAAAACCCAGAAAAAGTTTTGCAAAATCCTGCAAGACAAAAGTGTTATAAACAAAAGAAAATTCAGTTCTTAACAACTAAATCTTAAAAAGTTGCGATCACTAAAACGGCCATAACTTTCTCAAATCTAAACAAAATTTTAAACCATTTGAAGTTCTAAAAAGCTGAGAACGAGACCTAAAAAACCCAGATAATCGTTTTAAAATATTTTATGCGCCTATTTTTCTGTGCTCAAAAGAAGATGACGGGATTTCGTATGAATTCTTGGCTGTAACCTGCAAAACAACGAAAATAAACAAGAAAACACAATTTTCTCTACAAAATTGTGAGATTCACGTCAGGTTCACCAATGTGAGATGGGGTTAAAAATCAAATAGCATAGATAAAGTGACAACCAACACTTCTAAGCTATTAACCTCATCTAAACAAGAAAATACAAACAAATGGAGATATCAAAATGAAAGCAAACAAAATAAAGCACTCTCCATATTGTAGTTGATTCCTTCTCTTGCTCTCCTTTTTGTTATGCAACTTTTCCCTTAGATTTGTTGAAATACTTGTGCAAAACCTGCAAATGGTAGCAAGAAAGTTGGAGACAATGAGTTAAGGTGAAAATGGAGAAGGAAGGTTGCTTTTATAGACAACCCTTCGAATGGACGATTGAGATTAATCCTCTAGAAGGATTCCAAGATCAATGGTCCAGAATTGATGCACCAAGAATATGTTATTCTTGGAGGAATCATGACAGAAAAACATGCAGGGACATGCAGGGACATGCAGGCTATGACATGAAATAATGACAGGGTATCTTTGACCAAGTGGAGGTGTATAAATAATTTGTTCAAAATGGAGGAAAATGACAAGTGGCAAATAAATAATTTATCCAAATTATTTATTCAGAGAAAATGACAAAAGGAGCATTTAATTAATTTGAATTATTTATTTAGAGAAAATGACAAAAGGAGCATTTAATTAAATTAATCAATTTAATTAAATGGGGAGGTGGAAATTAGACATGGATAATTAATTTGAATTATTTATCCAAAAGAGATGAATGAAACACAATTAAATAATTTCGATAATTATTTAATTATAGACGAATAAAAGGTCAAATAATGATTTTTATTATTATCTGACTATAGATGAAAGATAAATAATTAAATAAAAAATGATTTATTTAATTATTGAAGAAAGGGATATATTAACGACGCAATTAAATAATTTTAATTGATCAGGATAGAATAAAGATGAGAAGGTGAATTAATTAAATAATTAAAAATTATTTAATTAATAGAGGAATGCGGTCAAACTTAATTGAATAATTAAAATTATTCAATTATCGAAGGACAACGACCAAGAAAAATGACGCTCGTGGACTTAGGACATTTTTCAGTGTCTACATCACCCATTTAGCAAGATGTCCTAATAAATCAATTTTTGAAAAGAGGTGTTGTAATGGATCAAATTTTACAATGACATGGATTTCAACATTTAAAGATAATGTTTCACTCAACTTATGTGTTGCAAACACAAGATCTAAACATTGTTTCTCTATTGTGATATATCAAATCTCAAAATTCAGTTAAGTACGACTAATATAGTACCCAATATTTTCTTTACCATCATCATGTTGTGCCAATAATGTTGTGAGAGAATTAGATGAAGCAAAAGTTTAAAGAAGGAAAGGTTGTCCTGGGGTAGATGGTTGTAAAACAAGAGGATTAGGCAAGTATTTATCAATTAACTTTAAGTTCAATAGCTAAACTAAATCATATATTCCACCCTTTCACATTTGGGGGACACAAAAATGACCAAAAGAAAACCACTTGGCTACTATCCTCAAAGAAGAGCCAAAATGGTTGGTCAAGGTTTTGATACCATTTTTATTTTGTGGTGAAGGATTGAATGATGTGATGTGTGTGATTGATGATACAAACTAGGAGAAATAGTACAACTGTAGTGAACTATTTCAAATTTAGAAAAATACAAAATTGAAACATAAAAATTGATAGCAGGAGAGCAAAGTGTAGGAAAGATAAAACCTGACACAAAATTTTGGAGGAAAAATGGTTAGACAATGGTGAGGGTGCCCTTTTCCGAAAATGGTGATTTTTTCAGTTTCATCACAATCTATAGGTTCTTCTTTGTTGGAGTTAGCTTTTGAAGTTCGACAATCAACGAATAATCAATCTTTCCCTAATTTGATGAAAGAAGATGTTTAAATACTTGATCTAGGGTTTGATGTCTTCAATCTTCTATAATCCACTTTAGACTTGTAACTTGCAAGAGAGGAAGGGTTGTGTCGTATAAAGGATTTCCTAAGTCAAACCCTATTTTGGTGTTTCCACCTCCACAAATGGCTATGATGATGTTTGATAAAGAGTGATTACCCTAGGTTGGCCAAAGGCAAATAGATAAAAAGGAATGATAAATCACTACATTATAACTTACCATTTAGATCTACATTCCTTGATGGACTGAAGTATTTTGGCACATCTAATATAAGGATAATTTGATAGTTTTTTAAAGATCCTACAAAATGTTAGTACTCATAACAATGAAAAACATAAAATTTGAAGCTTCTTACTATGCATGAATATGGATTTAATGATGCATTGCAAACATGATCATGATTGATAAAAGCGTTTGCTTATTTTTCTCTTGAATTACCTTGATTAAAATTCCTTAGCTCAAAATTTCATTAGATTGCTTAGATGTTCAAATGGAGGGAAAGACATATTTATATGAATTTCAACATTTTCCATATTAATTTTTTTGATGAACCAACAAATTTTTTTGAATTTGCAAACATATTTATGCTAACAATAAAACATTAAATTTTGGGCCAAAATAGGAAAGGAAAGGGTGAGGGAGCCCTAGTTTGGACCTATTTTGAGTTTTAGATGCTCATAAAATAAATAATTAATTTAATTTCCCAAAATTAATTCAATTTCCTGAAGATGACAATAAAATTGATGATTAATTACCATAATTAGGCTCAACCACTTAGGGAGAGCCAAACATAATGTAAAATTGTTAAGGATTTCTTACAATAGGAACAATTCACCTGATTGACTCTAACATTATCTAGTTGGCTAGTGGGAATGATAAAGGGAATAAATCCATTGTGTTTCCTAATCAAAACTTACAAATCTTTACCAACCCATTACCAAGTCACTCCGCTAATCTTGTAGAACAAATGATGATGAACCTGATAACGATAATATACTAAAACCCAATATAGTCAACATGATGGATGTTCATCCTCGCCAAGAAATACCTAAACTCTTACTTAATATCACCTTCACCCATATTTTTGCTTCTATGCATGCATTTTATGTTCCTCTCTACATTATTAGTAGAATTAATGACAAAACCACATGGGGAATACTCATTGATCTGGTGTGTTTAGTGAATGTGATAACTAAAGAATTTCTTTATGTGCATGAATTATACCAAGATAAATATGAAAAATTAGAAGTCTCAGTGAGAAATCATGATGGTTCTAGTCACCCTACAATTGATTCTTTAACCCTCCCCATTCAAGTTGGACCTAAAAATTTGGATGTTCTATTTACCATAATTATTACCTCAGATCAATTTTATGTGAAGTTAGGTCATCCATGCATTGCTTCCATAAATGTGCCCCCCACTATTATCCATAAATGTCTTAAATTCCCATTTGAAGGATAAATAACTACTATTTACCATAGTGGATTTAAACCTTTGTCTCTTCAAGGAATTTTTTTCCTTGATTACTTTTGGCCATAGCCAACCCAACCCACTTGACCTCGTGAGGAATTTCTCTTTCTATACTATCAAAAATTTAAAGCCAATCATATTTCTCAATTATCCCTTATCAATATCCCGCCTGAGGCTCCTCAATCTCTAGTGGCTATGATGGTTGTTCCTTCTATTCCAAGGGTAGAATGAACCTCAACCTAAACTAGGCATCCTCTCTCAACCCCATCCATCTAGCCTCTATTATATGATCCCCCCTCTTCCATCCTACTTAGGACCATGAGGAAACCACTTGGAAAATCCTTCGGGGATTAATTTTGTGCCTCCTAAACAAAAACGATCCATTGTGTAAGACCTCCATCTCCTATTGTTTCCCATCCTTCAGTTCCTCCTATAAAGGAAGAAAAGGAACCAAGGTTAAAAAACACCTCAACTCCCCCTCACAAGCTAAAGCTCGTGCTCAAAAAAATTGAAATGGAAGGGAACACAAGAGAAGACATTGTGCTATGGCTCGCTAACTTGCTAAAAATAATAAATTTTCACCTAATGAACTCCCATCCACACAACCAAATTCTAATGAGATACCTCTGAACCATACATTTTTTCCATCACCTAAATCCACTCAACCCTCGTTGATAAAACATGAAACCGAACCTTAATTTTCCCAACCAAGCCAAAGACTAAAATCTTGCCACCTTTCCTACCATCTAGCCCAAAAGAAACTCACATGGTTGATAGTGATTATGGTCACACTAGTAGCACTAGCATAATGACCATTGAGGTATATTCTGACAATGATTCAGATGATAAAATAAATGAACAAAAAAGATCATATTGCATTATCTCTTATGTTTGCATTATCAATTAACGTGGTTGGGGACAACTATTATGATCCTCCTTCAATGATTGAACCACCACGTATTAAACCTAGTACCTCCCCTTTTACTGCACTCACTATAGTCCCTTTAGCATATTGTACTCCTTCCGTTTATAATGAGCAAGATTGGGATACAAACAATTTTCTATAAACTAACTCAAATGTGTGGTACCCTTTGTGTGTTTGTGTCTTGATTGCACGTAATGTGATCTCCCCATAATGTTTGGCATGTATATGTGTTTTTTAGTTCTTTTTGAATGACCCTCGATGTTCTTGTTGGCATAAGGATACAAAGAGAATGAATTTTTCATGAAGTTCCTTGATCTAGGTGGATCTCGAAACCCTAAAAATTCAACTGTTCTGAATTGCCTCAAAATCAACACCATGTTGAAGTGCTCAGAAAAATGGACTCAATGCAACTTGAATGGGTGAAAAAGGAGTTCATATGTCCAAGTTATGGTCAGTCAAAGTTTGGTCAAAATAGGCACCTAAGGCCTGTCAGAAAGGTGAAAAAATTGATCGACTCAAAATTGGTCTAAATCAACTTCAAATCGAAGAGCTCATCAACACGAATCCAACATCACTCGTTTCACTGAAAATCAAGCCCGTACGCGAAAGTTATCGAGAGTCAAAGTTGGTTGGCCATAGGATTGACTAGGTCATACAAATGCTGGCATCAACATGTTGACGTAGCAAGTTTGTACCATACAGAGTTGACGTGGACCAATCAGGGCTTGACACATGGCATTCCGTATAGGTGAGTGGCAATCCAGTCAGCAGGCTGTACAAATGGCGTGGAAGGTGACATAGCAATTGACTATGCAGTTTATACGATGAGTCAACAATCAAGTTGGCAAGTACAGTAAACATTTTTGGTGAATTGAAGTTTTACATGTGGCTTTGATAGGCGAATAGAATGGTACCACATGGCCCAACGAGATGGTGCCATGTGGCACCTTGTACACGGTATCCTCTAGCCTCGGTGAATTTCGTTTTGTTTGTTTTAACAAAATAGTCGGTGGGGGTTGAACCTGTGACCCCCACGTTACAAGCCCACCTGCCTCACCATTACACCACGTGGGAATTCATTGCTATGTATAGAAGGTAGGTTTGTTTTGATAGTTAACTATTTTAAAATGGTTAACAAAAATCAAGCGAGGAGGTTTGAACCCTTAACCTCTTGCTAACTAAAATTGTTTACTACCGCCACACCATCCTGTAGACTTTGTTAGTATATGGGGTCAAGTTTCTTTTAAGGGGTTTCCAAAACTAATTAACCTTAAATGGTTAATTAAACCCTTTCAAATGGGAATAAAACAAAAACCATTAAAACTAATAGAGCCCAAGAATGTAACAAGTTAAGGGTCTAAAAACAAGAATTTGGGGTGGATATGATTGTTTTATTTGAAAATAAGGGAGACTGGTTAAAATCTCACCTTAAAAGGGAAATAGTCCAAAATTTTTGGTTTTAACCAAATGGGCTAAGTTTTTGTATAATAGGGTGATGGTAGGGAAGGATTGAAGCATCAAATTCATCCAATTCATCCATTGATCCAAGCATTTAGGATTCAACATCCTTTCAAAATCCAAAGTCCAAGTGATGAGATTTTGCAGAGCATCCTGAGGGAAGACTTGCGATTTTGAAACTTTGTGCAGATATGTTGGAAGGATGTGGAATTTTCACTTGAAGGAGTATTGTTCGAGATCCAATTTGAAGACTTCTCTCTTGCAAGGTTGCAGAAGATTATTGCATTTGTGAATTCAGTGTCAGGTAACCAGAGTGTTTTTAATACTTGACTTTAGTCTGAAATGGTGAATTGAGTTTTGTAAATGAGGCAAGATACCTTTGTATCTAGTTCACATTCAGTTAATGCTTTAGGAACTAGGAATGTTTTGTTGTTATTGTTGGAAACACTTGTTCAATGTGGATTCAGGATGTGCTTGTAGGGCTTGAAACTTCCTTTGCAGTGACAACTTTGTATACACAGTCAGAAGACCAAATGTTGTAAGCAATTAGCAAGTTCAAGATTAATGGAAAATTGATCACACTTATTGAGTGGATCCAGAGACGTAGCCCTGGGAGGTGAACTTTTTAATCAAATGTGTCTTGCTCTCTTGGTCTTACTTGGATGTTGATTATGGTTCTTTATTCTGCATTTAAACTAAGTTAAATTGGTTAAGTGAAAAGGCACTAATCAATGAGCTCAGTAGATTGATGGATTGAGTTTACACATTGGATTCAACCCATTAATTAAAGATCTTGGCACAGATTTGAGATTAAGTAAGTTAAGCAACTAATTTCAAGTTTGATAAATGAAGAACTTAGTTGAGTAAGCACACTCTAGAGTTTTTCAGATCAAATGGTATCAGAGCGGTTTCAGAGCTCAAGTTTGGTTAAGTGACCAATTTGTCAAGTTTCTCAGTTAGATAAATTTGCTAATGTTGCTTGGTTAAGTAGATTACCAATTTATGCAAGTTTTTTATTTTGATCAGTTTGTTGATTTGCAAGTTTGCAAGTTTAATAGGTAAACATCTAAGAGATTTCAGAAAGATGGCATCTAAGCAAGGGGAAGCTTCTAAGGTGGCAATGTCTTCATCCATGATGGATGAATTCTTTGCCATGAAAAGGATGATTGAAGCACTCCACCAGGATAAGTCTGAGAGGCTTCAAGAACTTGAGGAAACCAACCAACATCTCCAGTTGGAAAATGCTAAGTTGAGGATTTTCCTCAAAGACTTGGAAGACGAGAAGAGGAAGTTACACCTGATGTTGCAGAGTGTTGTGGACGAGTAGATATGAGAAATTTTTGTTGTAAAGAGTCCTAGGTTTGAAGATCTTGACATTTGTACTTTTTTTCCACACTCAGAGGATTCCTCGTATGTACCCCTCACACAACCTAACAATTTGGAGGCTTCATCTGCAGCAGTTTAGAAGGAGCCATTGGTAAATGTTCAGGAAGTTGACCAAGTGACAGAGAAGGTAATAAATGAATTAAGTTCAGTTCCTTCTTTTAACCATGATCATGCTTTTGCAGCATTTGAAAAACATACCAAGGGTATCGATATGAAGTTGCTAACAAAGATGGGCTACAATGGGAAAGGCCTTGGAATTCATGGCCAAGGGATAGCTAATCCCATAGAAGTAGTAGTATGACCTCGTTATACAAGACTAGGTTACGATAAAGAAGTAATTGGAGAATGTTCCAAAACCATGTTTGTGAGAAGTTCTTCAAGTGATAAGTCAATGAGAAAGAATTACCACAAACTAAAGGTGAACCACACTATGACTAAAAATCATCTCCTAAAAAGATGAACATGGAGGAAAGTCTAAGGCAGATTACCTTCAATAATTGGGCACAAAACCTAACAAAGGAAAAGCAGGTTCTCCTAAGCAGTTCAGTGCTAAAGTTGGTAAAGGGAAATCCAAAGGTGATGAACACTTTAAATCTATTGTTGATTTTGAAAGTAGTAATTAATTTTTGCAAGCTCTAAGGAATATACGACCATGCACATTTTGTCATGCACCTAACCATTGTGTAGCAATGTGTAGCAAGAAGCAGATGCTTTGTAGAAAGTTAGTCATGCAAGCTAAAGAGACAACGAGGCATGCATCACACCTTCAACATTCCTCTCTGAAGAATGAAACTACAATGTAGGACAAAGCATTAAATTATTTTACTCACTGCTAAATCAATGGGAATTGGGTTGAGAAATGTTGGAAGCTACACCAAGAGCTTCAACACTCACCGAGGTCTACAAAAGAACCCAGTCAATAGGAGGTTGCAGAGGTAAAGGCAGAACCTGTGGTTACCATCCCTGAGGAAGTCCGTGAAGAACCTCAATAGAAACAAGAGTAGTTGGAAGAGGAAATTTCCTTTGTTCAGCTTAGTAAGAGATGGGAAAACATGTTGACTAAATAGTTGTATCAACTTTATTTTATGTTACCTTTTGGATTGTGGTAATATGCTAGTTGATGTAAAACCAGTGTGGTTTTTGAGTGAAAGGCTCTAAATGAAATTGTTTTGCAAGTATTTGTATGAAGTTGTATTCCTATAAGGTTGATATTTTGAAAGGATTTTGAAGCCATATCTCTTGTAATCCGAAGGAGAATGCTTGAAGACTTCACTATGCAGGTTAAAGATTTGCAGATTTCTTGTAGTGCACAAGTAGCTGACACTAATTCTTGAGGCGAGAGTGTGTCACTAGCTTCTATTGAAGAAGGAGAGCATTTTGTAAAAGATGGATAGACATCTATACATCATGACTCAGAGTTTTCGAGATTGGTCAAGAGTGACATGTATGTTCTCAAGTTCAAGACT
This sequence comes from Sequoia sempervirens, assembly GCA_007258455.2. Lineage (NCBI taxonomy): Eukaryota > Viridiplantae > Streptophyta > Pinopsida > Cupressales > Cupressaceae > Sequoia > Sequoia sempervirens. The sequence continues at coordinate 277,020 of VDFB02344517.1, read as the reverse complement.
CAATCCAGATCATGCCTAAAGCTTAGTTTGATCTTAGTTAGATAATGATTGAAAATTCCTACAAGGGGCAGTGCTTTTCAATGGCCTTGTTGCTACAACTAGCATGGGCAGAGCTGAATGGTGAAGCCTTGAATCGGCCATTCTGAAGTACAAAGGTGAAGGAATGTATCAAGCAGAGGCAAAGTTGCCATTGCTCGAGCAATTATGAGCAAGACAGAGCATTAGTGTTATGCCAAAATCTTCCTTAGTATTGTTGAGGCCCTGTTGGTTTGCATAATGCAAAAGAGGGATATGTTTCAAAGGAACAGTACACTTTCAGAAACCAAAAGTTCTTTAGTGGGGAGGCTTGATCCAGGTGGATCTTGGAACCCTAAAAATTCAACTTTTTTGAATTGCCTCAAAATCAGCACCATGTTGAAGTGCTTGGAAAAATGGACTCAACGCAACTTGAATAGGTGAAAAAGGAGTTCATACGTCCAAGTTATGGCCAGTCAAAGTTTGGTCAAAACAGGCACCTGAGGCTCGTTAGAAAGTCAAAAAATAGATTCACTCAGAATTGGTCAAAATCAGCGTCAAATCGAGAATCTTGTTGAAACAAACCTAATGCCACTCGTTTTGCTAAAAATTGAGCTCGTAGGCGAAAGTTATTGAGAGTCAAAATTGGTGGGCCACAGGATTGACTAGGTCATACAGATTTTGATGTCGGTATGATGTCAACATGTTGATGTAGCAGGTATATACCATACAGAGTTGATGTGGATCAATCAGGGCTTGATACGTGGCAATCCATACAAGTGAGTGGTAATCCAGTCAGCAAGCTATACAAATGACGTGGCAGGTGATGTAGCAGCTGACTGTGCAGTCCGTACGATGAGTCAGTAGTCGAGTTGGCAGGTACAGTCAACATTTTTGGTGAATCAGAGTTTTACATGTGGCTTTGATAGGCGAATAGAATGGTGCCACCTAGCCCAACAAGATGGTGCCACGTGGCACTTTGTACACGGTCTCCTCTAGCCTCAGTGAAATTCATTGTGTTTGTTTTAACAAAATAGTTGTTGGGGGTCGAACCCATGATCCCCACGTTACAATCCCACCTACCTCACCATTACATCGCGTGGGCATTCCTTGCTATGTATAGAAGGCGGGTTTGTTTTGTTAGTTAACTATTTTAAAATGGTTAACAAAAATCAAGTGGGGAGGTTTGAACCCTTAACCTCCCGCTAACTAAAATTGTTTACTACCACCACACCATCGTGCAGACTTTGTTAGTATACGGGGTCGTGTTTCTTTTAAGGGGTTTCCAAAACTGATTAACCTGAAATGGTTAATTAAACCCTTTCAAATGGGAATAAAACAAAAATTGCTAAAACTAATAGAACCCGAGAATGTACCAAGGTAAGGGCCTAAAAACAAGAATTTGGGGTGGATATGATTGTTTTATTTGAAAATAAGGAGATTGGTTAAAATCTCACCTTAAAAGGGGAATAGTCCAAATTTTTTGGTTTTAACCAAATGGGCTAAGTTTTTGTATAAAAGGGTGATGGTAGGGAAGGATTGAAGCATCGAATTCATCCATTGATCCAAGCATTTAGGATTCAAGCATCCTTTCAGAATTCAGAATCCAAGTGATGAGATTTTGCAGAGCATCTTGAGGGAAGACTTGTGATTCTAAAACTTTGTGCAGATATGTCAAAAGGTTGTGGAATTTGCACTTGAAGGAGTATTGTTTGAGATCCAGTTTGAAGACTTCTCTCTTGCAAGGTTGTAGAAGATTACTGCATTTGTGAATCCAATGTCAAGTAACCAGAGTGTTTTTAATACTTGAATTTAGTCTAGAATGGTGAATTGAGTTTTGTAAATGAGACAAGATACCTCTGTATCTAGTTTGTATTCAGTTAATGCTTTAAGAACTAGGACTATTTTTTTGTTATTGTTGGAAGCACTTATTCAATGTGGATTCAGGAAGTACTTGTAGGGCTTGAAACTTCCTTTGCAGTGACAACTTTGTAGATGCAATCAGAAGACCAGATGTTGTAAGAAATTTGCAGGTTCAACGTTAATGGAAAATTGATCACAGTTATTGAGCAGATTCAGAGACGTAGCCCTGGGAGGTGAACTCCGTAATGAAATGTGTCTTGCTCTCTTGGTCTTACTTGGATGTTGATTATGGTTCTTTATTCTGCATTTAAACCAAGTTAAATTGGTTAAGTGAAAAGGCACTAATCAGTGAGCTCAGTAGATTGATGGATTGAGTTTACACATTGGATTCAACCCATTAATTAAAGATCTTGGCAAAAATTTGAGATTAAGTAAGTTAAGCAACTGATTTCAAGTATGATAAATGAAGAACTTAGTTGAGTAAGCACACTCTAGAGTTTTTTAGATCATTCCTCTATATATAGATTCATTCTCTTGTTTGTTATAAATGCCTTTTTATTCCTTTTGGGAACGATGCAAAGCAATGGGCCATTTAGGTGTCTTCCTTGTTGACACAAAATCCTTTTTTGTGGAATAATGTCAATTGAAAGCATGATCATATTGATATACATTATCTCTCATTTATACTCACCACAAATCTATGGATCCCTCGTGTGCTATTTTTTTGTTAATTATGTCTTTATTTTGGGGAAACCCCTTGTCATGAGTCATATTTTTGGGAACATATCACTTGACATAGGGTTTCCCAACAAGCTCTCATTCCCATCATTTTGTGAATATCAAATTTTCTACCTTAAAGGAAATTGCTCCTAGTTGGTGTTAGCAATTACTTTAAGGTTGGGGCATACATCCCATTATGTGTTTCACTTTGTTCACAATATAAACTTAGTTATTTAGCAAAAAACATGAATTTTCTTATAATTCTTGATACAGTTGACAGAGGAACTCACTAGCCTATGTGTTTTCATTTTCTACTCTTTTGAAACTCACTTAGTGAATATCAGACTTCACTGCCCTATGTTTTTTCTTATGAAGCTCACCTAATGAATATTGGACTTCACTAGTTTGTGGTAATTTTAGTTATTCATAAGCCACCTAATAAATACCAGACTTTGCTAGCATGTGACTTGTGGATGTATTTGGGTATGGACTCTAGTAAAAAATATGTGGATCTTGCTAGTTTGTGACTTCATATCCTCTTTTTGTGTATTCCTTTATTTGCATTGTGTTTGCATCATGTTTGCATAGTTGTTTAGCATTATGTTTATTTCATGTTTGCTTTTATGTCTTCATTGTGTATACCTTGTATTTGATTATCATGTGTCTTTTGGTGCAATGTGTATTACATGTATGTGCATTACTTTTGTTGAAAATAAGGTGAAACTAACTTGGGATATTAACTTATGAATGTTTATTCAAATCTTAAAATAAGATTATTTTACGGGTTGGAGGATTCCAAAGCTTATAAACTTTTACATTCTCACTGCAACCAACAAAGATGCATTTCTATGCTTTTGGATCCAATTTAATTCACTTCTCTTAAGGCACATGAACAAAATCCTCACAAAAAAAGACCCTTAATTTTGAAACAAAAGGCTTTGTACCTATCCACATTTCATAAGGAGTTTTATCAATAAGAGCTAAACAAGGAGATCTATTAATTAAATAACAAGTAGTACCAACTAATTTTTCCCAAAAACATTTATCAAGATTAACACTATGCAACATACTCCTGGCTCTTTCCATTATGGTTCAGTTCATTCTTTTTTTGCTACATTTTTTTGGGGAGTATAAGGACTTGTCTTTTGTCGAACAACACCTACAAGCTTATAAAATTCATCAAATTCATTGAAACAATATTGAAACTAAGTTGCAATATTAACTTATGTATGTGTATTCAAATCTGAAAATAATTTACCAAATTATATTATATATGTGGTTGCACATTCACCATAATAGAAAAATTGCCAAACAAATATGACACTAGATTTATGTTGAGAAACCCTTTTGAGAAAAAACTCCACATGAGAAAAGAGGGAAAGTATATTATTTATCTTCACAAGAGAGATACACCACAATACACTTTCTTACTAATCTCCTACAACTTAGATGCTTCCATACGCCTACAAATAACACATGATGAAATTACCATCTAATGGCTCCAATTTATAAAACGTGTGGGAGGAAAAACCATAGTAGTAAACTGAAATAAGAGGTGCCAAAGCCACTTGAAAAAACCCACACCCCATCTTTAATGTGCACAAGGCTTCAACATGGGTACCTAACCCCTAGCATTTTCATCTTATGCCTTCAAGTTGCTCCAATGATTGTTCATCTTCTAGATGGCACACCAATGGACACCTGTTTACCTTCAAACTAGGGTACCCCACTCAAGACATTTCACATTCCCAGTGTGGATGCCTAGGAGGGATAATTTGTCCTCTAGTGATGTGTAACCTCCACCAACATTAAACTTCCTCTTGAAAATATACTTACAATATGCCATTACCAAATACATTTCTCCCATCCCCTGGGACACATTCCAAGAAACAAGGAGACATAAAAATGACAGAGGTTTCCAAGGTTAATGTCACCTAGCCTAACACTTTTATCTTTATATTATTGTTTGGTAGGATGCTGAGCTTGGGGAATAATACATCCCTAGTTCAATATTGTCTTACCTCTTCAATGTTTCAACCGAAGGGCCCTTTTTTGGCCTCTACTTACTTTAGTGTGAGTATGAGCGTAAGTTCATACCCTCACTAAAGTGGGGGATAAATGTAGCGTTGTAAATTTTAACCCAAGTTGATAATTTAAAATTATGTTTGGTTGCCCCATAAGTACTTGAGCCTAATTATGCTTATTAATCACTTGTTTTATTGCCATCTTCAAGAAATTGAATTAATTTTAGGAAATTAAATTAATTATTTATTTCACGAGCATCTAAAATTCAAAATAGGTCTAGACTAGGGCGCCCTCACCCTTGTCTACCCTATTTTGGCCCAAAATTCAATATTAATTATTGTCTAAATATGTTTGTAAATGCAAAATCATTTTTTGGCTTATCAAAATAATTAATATGGAAAGCATAGAAACTCATATAAATATAAGACTTTCTCTCAATTTCAACATCTAAGCAATCTAATGAAGTTTTTATCTAAGCATTTCCAATCAAGGAAATTCAAGAGCAGAACAAGAAGTACTTCTACAACACTTTATTAGTCGAGATCATGTTTGTAATGCATCATCAAATCCATGTTCATGCGTAGTAAGATACTTCATGTTTTATGGTTGTCATTGTTAGGAGTACTAACCTTTTACAGGATCTTCAAACAAATATCAAATTTTCCTTGTATGAGATGTTCCAAATGACCTTTGTCCAACAAGGAATGCAGATTTGAGAAGTTAGAACATAGTTATTTATCATTCATTTTCATTTATTTGCCTCTACCTAACCTATGATAAGAACTCTTTACCAACATCATCATAGCCATTTATGGAGGTGGAAACACCAAAACAAGGTTTGACTTAGGCAAGCCCCTATACAACACAACCCTTCCTCTCCTCTCTTTCTTGAAAGTTACATGTCTTATTGAAGAATATTGAATGCCTAAAGAACTAAAAACCTAGATCAAGCATGTAAACACCTTCTTTCATCAAATTAAGGCAAGATTGATTATTCGTTAGCTGAAAAATTTCCAAAGATGGTTCTAATAGAGAAGAACCTATATATTGTGATGCTCCTGTACAGACTTTGAACTTTTGAAAAGAACCATTTTCAAACAAGGGTTCCCTCACCCTTGTCGAGTCATTTATGCTCCAAAAATTTATGCCAGCTTCCTTATCTCCTACACTCTCCTCTTCCACTATTTGTTTTCATGTTTCAATTTTATGTTTTTTGAATCTATAATTGTTTTATATAGTTATAATGCTTCCCCTAGTTTTCATAATTGATCACACACATCACATCATTTATTTTTTCATCCCAAAATAAAATTGGGACCAAAACCCCGACCAACTATTCTAGCTCTTCCTTGGGGACAATAGCCAAGTGGTTTCTTTTGATCATTTTTTTGTCCCCCGATGTCAAAGGGTGGAATGCATGATTTATGGTAGCTATTAACCTTAGATAGCATTTCACCTCCTATTTCACCTTGTTTTAGGGGGTGCATAGACAACACTACCGCTAAGGGAACACATGAATGAATTGATAACCACATTTCAAGGGGAATTATAAACAACACCATTGCCAAGGGGGCATGGACAAATTGATAACCACACCTTAGGGGGTATTATGAACAATACCACCTTTAAGGGGGAACATGAATGGATTGATAGCCACACCTTAGGTGGTATTATGATCAATACCACCACCAAGGGAGCACATGAATGAATTGATAGCCACACCTTAAGGGGGTATTATGAATAATACCACCATCAAGGGGGAACATGAATGGATTGATAGCCACACCTTAGGGGATATTATGAGAAACACCACCACCAAGGGGGCACACGAATGAATTCATAGCCACACCTTTTGGGGTATTATGAATAATACCACCACCAAGGAGGCACATGAGTGAATTCATAGCCACACCTTTTGGGGTATTATGAATAATACCACCACCAAGGGGGCACATTAATTAATTGATATTCACACCTCAGGGGGTTATTATAAAAAATACCACCAATAAGGGGGCACATGAATAAATTGATAGCCATACCTTATTGGATATTATGAACAATACCACCACTAAGGGGGCACATGAATGAATTAATAGCCACACATTAGGGGGTATTATGAATAATACCACCACTAAGGGGGAACATGAATGGATTGATAACCACACCTTAGGGGGTATCATAAACAACACCACCACTAAAGGGGGTATTTTGAACAACACCACCAAGGAGGCACATGAATAAGTCAAATATCACTTGACACTGATGTGTGGAAATGTGAAAAATGGATAGGATAATATGCCCCCACTTAAAATGTTAGCATACTTGTTATGCTAATATTTTAAGGAAAATAAGGGGGAAGAGGGGATCCTAAAAAATAATACACACCTTGCAAGGTTAGTTATCCTACCTAAATGTCCCAATACTTTGCATCACTCCCAAAGGAATAAAAATGTATTTATGAGAAATAGAAGAATGAAGTTACACATAGAGGAACATTATGACATATTCATTCTCTTTGTATCCTTGTGCCAACAAGAACATCAAGGGTCATCCAAAGAGAACTAATAAAAACATATACATGCCAAGAAACACATTATGGGGAGATCACATTATGTCCAAGCAAAATACAAAGACAAAAAGGGTACCACACATGCGAGTCAATCTATAACAAATCATTCACATCCCAATCTTTCTCATCATAAAAAGGTGGAAAATATGATAAAGGGACTACAATGAGTGTAAAATAAGGAGAGGTACCAATTTCAACACGTGGTGGGTCACTCGTTGAAGGAGGATCAAGCATTATGTTTGTTTCATGTTTTCTTTGTGTCTTTAATGTGTATACTTTGTGTTTTATTAGCATGTGTCTTTTGTTGCTTGTGTCTTACATGTATGTGTGTTCTTTTATCTTGATATTGTTATTTGGTAGGATCCTAATCTTGGGGGCTAGTGCATTCCCCCAATTCAGTGTTGTCTTACCTCTTCAATGTTTTGATGAAAGGACCATTTTTTTGGCTTCTCCTTACTTTAGTGTGAGTATGAATGAATATATATTTTTATTAGGGTTCAGTTATATATATAATGATTTATCTTTCTTTCCTCCCTCTCAACCTAGGATATTATATCATTGTGACACATATTAGGTCTTGTTTCTTGGATGATCTACATTACCTTTATTTTATATTTTGACCCATTTCTTAATATGTTTATGATTTTGTCTACTATGGATATACATGTGTTTTTTATAGAAGCATTGTTTTATCATTTTCTATATTTCCACTCCATCAAATTTGTAGTGCCCCTCATACTACTTTCTTGATAGACTGACAATTGATCTATTGTATGATGAGACATTATGATATATTATATGATGTGGCACTTATTGCTATGAAAATAATTTGATGACACTTATTATACCTGAGGTTATATGCACATGTTATGATTAGTATATGGTTTTTATTTGATTATGAGGACTAACCCTATCACGAGCACTATGTGATTGTCTTATCATGACTATTATATGATTATCTTATGACTATTCTTATCCCGATTTTATGTAATTGATTGTTATATGAGTTGATCTGATTACTTGGTGATGTTCTTACTGATGTGTTTTGGTGATAGGGACAGTGTCGCATCACTCACTTGTGAGTACCCTACGACATTGTGATTCCCTTTCACAGCGTGTCTGTTTATATATATATGTATATGCATGACCGTGTTGTGTGTTGCAGGTTGCAGGTACTAGCATCGAATCCACCTAAATTGATAGGTTTGAGCGTGCCTTGAAACCCAATGGATCAATTGATCAGAGATAGCACTTGGTCCCCTACCCTAGCCATCATCCTTGAAGAGGATGAGTATCCAATTTGGCACCCCATTAGTTTTGTCAGTTTGGTTAGTCGGTGTTGCTTGAGGTCTTGCTTTTCAACCCTAGATAATGGTTAGGTAATCGATTGGCATTTGGTTTATTTAATTTAATTTTCCTGATAATATGCCTTTGGTTATTTTATGTATTAAAATAAATTGGGGTATACTTTGATAAATAAATATATAAATAAATAATCTTAGTGAATGAATAAAATAAAATATAGTGGAATGTTATAATTAATAAATAGTAAAAATAATATGATAAATGAATAGAAATGTTTTCCATGCAGCTCATGCAAACATTGAATATATTCTCTAAACATAGGACTGCACATGATAGTTACAGTCAACATGCAACAACATGCAGTTACAAATAGTTATTAAAATTAATTGTTTACTAAAAAAAAACATAAATGGTATGTTTATGAGAGGAACATGGGATTTGGCTATGTTTGGGGGGGGGTGTTTGCTTGTCTTTTAGGAAGACTACATGTAGGAGAGAATGGCTCGATATGGACAAAGACTACATGCAGGAGAGAATGGCTCGATATGGACATATCACACAGATCACCTGGTAGCCAGGCCTATACCACCAAACTTCCACACTATGAAAAGAAATCGCCCATGGCAAAGGAAACTTGTGAACAAGAATATTTTCAAGGTTAGGGTTGAATACTTCACTCTCAAGAAACTCTTGGATGCGTATCAATAGATTTTGAAAGGATAGATTTGGGACTTTGAAGTTTCATCTATTAGGTAATTCTATTTAACAAGCCATCGTTTCAACATGAATCAGTTCTAAATATTTATCTATTGCAATTAATCATTGAAGGTTGCTTAACTTTGTTATTTGAGACCATTTAATACTCTTCCTAGAATTCTCGCTTTGATAAGATTTCAAATATCTGAAGGCAGTCCTTGTTAACTAGTTTGTGGGATTAATTAGGTTATCAAATTATGTGATCTTACCATATAATCTCTATGACATTATTCTTTAAACCTTGCATGTAAGTTCCTCTTTTAGATCCATGTCTGAACCTATACTTCACTAATATACCGTGCATAATTCATCTCTTTAATTGAACATGGTTTTCTATCATATAGTCTTCATCATTTATCATTCCGGTTTATCACGACTGTCATAATTATCGAATACTAGTGACTGGGATTAGCCCAAAGTTTTTATATATGCAATTTGGTATTTCATGCTTTAAGTTGGGTTGTCAATCATCAAACTGAGTAACTCAAATTTATGTCATGGGTTCATGGAAAAATGTTAGATCTTTAAGTTCTCTATTAATTGTGTTGCATGTTAGTATCAAGTTTATTAGGTTATCCATTCGTGAGCTTGTCTATGATCTCACTTTAGCATGCAAATCCACTAGCGTGCTCATAACCACACTATCTGATTAAATGATAAGACCTAGCATCGGCATGCGCAATCCTTCCTTAAGGTTATCACTGTTTCACTTATTGGTATGGTCTAGTATTGGCATATGTTTTTCCTTATGGATACCCTATGTTAGTTTTAAGGAGTCAACCTTGAATGATTTATACTTTTTGTACCTCTTGATGTTTTAGCCTTGAATGGTCTATACTTTTTGTAGCATTCGATGAATCGACTTTGCACAGTGTGCATAATACTTTATGTAGATATTGTTGTATCGACCTGCATAATACTTTCTGTAGCATTTTAAATATCTTTAGAGTTCGAAAACTCATCTTCGTAAAAATGCTAAACGTTACCTGAGATAGTTTTGATTAATTCAAATTCTTTATGATTCACTACTCTTCTTCATGTTTTGCATATGTCTCTTTGAGTAAGTGGCATGCGTAATAACTCCAATGTGTGTGTGATTAATGTTCTTTGGTGGCCACAACGGTGATCTTGGTGATAGCATTGTAGTTGCATGTCTCAATCTTATGTATCAACATTCTTTTTTAGCAATGCAACTCCTTGTTCCTACACTAGGTTTCCGTTAATTCTTAGATTTGATTCATTAAATTGACTGGGCTAGTATTCAAGTATAAATATTTTTCTTTAACACTTGATTCACTTTCCAATTCAATTATCGAGCTATAAAATAGTGTGCAAATTTTCACAAGTATCCTCTCTTAAATTGCAACATTATAGATAGTAATTACCCTCCTTTTGTTAATCGAGCTCATGGAAAAATCACTATTTAAACCTATAGCTTTCATCTGATCTGTGCTAGGGATAGGTGTTTAGCTTGTATAGATTTAGGTTCGAGATGAGTCGATTATGTTAGGTCATGGTTGTAGTTGAAAATGTTGATTATCTCTAAATATATGATACCTAATATTGTAACCGTTTATCCTTCACCGTTAAAAATTTCAGCATGCTTATATTGATTTTCAATTATACTTTTAGGAAGGCGATGGCTTCCTCGCTCCTCATAGAAATCTTATTAGAGGTTAGCATATATGAAATTGTGTTGTCAGAAAAGATTGCCGAAGAAATCAATTTCAAACCCATCAATAAGTTGAAGCCGCTAACTTTAGTTGAACTTTCCCTTGTGCTATGTTGCTTGCGCATAGTTTATTATTCATGTTCTACATGATTTATCCTCCTCTTATTATGCTAGTGTTGCTTGTTTTTAAGCATTAAATTTTGTGATGTTTCTGAGTGAACATTCTTTCCTAGCTATCAGAGTATGTGTGTGAAAGAAAAGATTCTATATTAAGTAAATATATATTGTATTCTGAATAATTGTTGAAGTCGTGATAGCATGTTATTTGGTGTATTGCTTGTTAGCTATCTGATTAAGTATATTAGTTAAGTTTCAATTCCAAACTGTGAAATTCTCCTATCTATGTTTCCACGTTTTGAATTGGTTACCCTTTGAATCGAAACGATTGCAACCCATATTGTTTTTAAGTCTGCTTATTTTTAGCTGAGTACCTTGTAGGAATCATTTAGATTATGGCTTTGGAAAATAGGCTTTCGTTGTATTTGAGAATAGAATAAAATAACAGTTTACTAGGAATAGGAATATGATATTAGGAATCATAACATGGTTTTATTTTAGATAAGTTATGAGAAAAACTTTTGATATTTCCATTAGGTTAAGTTAAAATGACAATAGGTAAACACTATAGTTACATTAAGGTTAAAATGTTTGGATCTTGTATTTAATTCTTATTAATATAGATTTAAGATAGAGTTGATTTCATATCTTTATAGTTAGAATACAAATGTTATTTTTATGTCCGAACTTAAAATTGAAAGCATTATATTTTAAAGATAAGAGCTAAGTGAGGTATTTTGGGAATATTGATAAGTGAATTGATTTATCTCATAAATAGATAATTAAATGATTTGTAGATTAGTTAAATGGTCCGATTTAAACGTTAAAGGATTTAGACTCTCTTTGTTAAGTGGTTAGTAAATGAATTGATTAGTTTAATTAAGTGAGATGATTATTTCGTAAATAGATAATTGAGAGTTAAAGGGAATGTTAATATTGTGCACGAAGATAAAATATTAAAAATAGGCTATTTAATTTAAATGATTTGGTTTTCCTCAATGTGGAAGATTTTATGTTAAGTGAGGAGATAAGAATGTTATTTAATAAATATTAGTAATTGAAAATTTATTGTTAAAACAAGCATTTAATTAATAATAGATAAAAGAATTATGTATTTAAGTAAGTGAACTAATTTGTTTCATGTTTAGATAATTGAGAGTTATTGCTATGTGAAATAATTAAATTAGAATATTTTTATAGTGTGATGATTAATTGTTTGTATTAGGCAATGTGTCTTGATTATTGGCTTAAGTGTTATATGATTGTTAATGATGGATGTCATCTGTGTAAGGTAGGTTCAAGTTTATGTGTTATTGGAAAGTGTGTTTAATATGTTGGTTTCCATAGGCCTAGGAGGGGGTATATTTGTATGTATGGTCCCTAGGGTTGTTTAACCATGAAGTGGTTTGGCTATGTTGTTGGTCATACGCATTGTATGAATTCAAACCCTATGGTGTTTCCTCCTATCTATGTATGGATTCATGAGATTTTATAATGATATTCTATTGAAAGGTATGCATATGTGTATTGTGTGAAACACAATCCATAAGTGATGTACTACCTGTTCATGATGGTTGAATTGTGTCTATGGGTTGGGACATGGGTTCATGTTGTCCTGACCGGTGCCCATGTGATTGTGATAAGTGTGCGAGATGGAAAATTCCTTACTTGATGTGTAGGGTTTACTAGTTGCAAGTAGGGGGAGTGGCTCTCAATGGGGGTCGGAACCCAAAGTGGTGTCCAAGATAACCCATTGGAGGGTTTCTTAATCCAGTGATAACCTTAATAATGAATTAGGGGGATGGGTAGAATTCACATTAATCAAGATAATGTATGCCTCACTCATGGCTCAAGTGCTTGTTTAGGCTTGAGATGAGATGGGAAGGCCTAGAATGGCAAGATCAATTGCCTTGTACTCATGAAAGGTATGTTGATTTTGCATGAGTTTGTATGGGGGTCAGGGATCGAGAGAGGCTACCAGGATAACCTAGGATGGGGGCCAAGGCCTAGGAAGATCTACCAAGATAACCCATATCAAGCTATGTAATGACACTCCTCCCTATTGCAGTCTAGCATTCCCTAGTTATATTTTCTCCTTTTATTGTGTGAGTGAATCTGGAAGTGAAGTGTTGTAGTGATGTTGGTGTTGTTAGCAGTGTTGTGTTGGAGTCATGTATATCCCTTGTTTATGTTAACATGTTTCTTTCCTAACTGTCTATTGGATGTCGAACCTTGTGTTATCTCATAGCACGGGGGGTGGACCTCAGGGTTCCACATGGTTGGGAGGTTGGTCCTTTTTCTCCATTGGGTTTTCTTGTTGCATGTTCATGTGCATGGATATTGTTCATTGTGTTGTGGACTCCAGTTCCTGTTCTAGTTCGGGAAGGAAACCTTTCATGTATTGTAGATTGGATTGTATCTCAATTTGTATCTCTTATTGTAATCTGATGTATTCTTCCCACATGTATTAAGAAAAGCATTGTTGTAATTATTATAATGATGTAACAAATATTGATGATTTCATCTTGTAAAAGAGTATTGTAAAAAAATGCATCTTTCATATAATAGCTAGAAATGATCTTTAATGTTGATTATCTATTGACATGTTATGGAAGTAAGTAATGTAGAATCATTTAATGTGGTGCTTTAAAATGAACCTTGAGTGTTAGATCGATCATGTAACGTTTGTTTCTTGTAATCTTGATTTGTGAGTAGCGCAGTCGAGGAACCTTAGAGGGCCTAGGATTTGTTTATTATGTTATGTATTATATTGTTAATATCTTTTAAAAAAAAAATTGTCCCATTAGTTGACCTAGTTTAGTGTTGTCCTCTGGGGTTCCTTCGCAGGAGTGCTACAAAATTGGCTAGTGCAAACCTTATGTCAACAAAGATGCTTAGTTAATTTATTTATATTTCTTAATGTTAACATACTTTTAAAAATGATGAGAATACATTAATCAAGTATCTATAATGTGACTCACATATGCATGGCATTAGAATACCTAGTTATGATTCATTTCTTACATGTCACGGTAGTTTTATCTCCATATTCTTATGAATTATGAATAAATGATTGTCCCGTATACATGATGATGAATACAGTGATGATTATATTTCTATATATCAAGTCAAATATATGGATACTTATCTTTTTCATAGCCTTTCTTCACATGATTGATAATGTGTGCCTTGATGTTCATTAAATTCTCATGTATACTTCATTGATGTACCATTTCCTACTCTATATTACATGATTACATTATAATCCTTATCAAATAACTCTTATATGATGACTATGCTATGTTTACTAACATGTGAACCTACTCTTGGTAATTATCAACACTTAGATGATAACATCTTGTTGATTAGTGAGTTCAAATTATACATGCAAGTGCCTAAAAATGGACAAGAATACATGGTATTCCAATGATGACTTGATGGCCCAAACATGTCATGAAAATAAATTGAATTGTCTCTCTCAATTTATCTTTCTTTTGATTTTAGGTAGTCTAAGTTATTTTTTAAGTATTTATAATGTCCCCTTCATAACCTTTTCATGAGATTTGCAAAGTTAGCCTTTTCAGTCATTCTCGTAGGCTAATAGAGTGTGGTTAGGAAACTATGTTGTTTATTTTTCTAGCATGGTGTGCTGGAGAGTTGTGTAACAGAATTTTCTAGAGTATTTTTGGTGTTTTCTCCCATACTTTCTATTTTTAGTAAGTCAAATTTAGGCGATCGAGAAGTTAGTTGTCAGTATCAATGCTATTTTTGGAAATGTCAATGGGTGCAATTGGCACCAACATTTCGATGTTTAATGGACTATGAAATTATTTTAAAATAACATAATGTTATTAAAGTTAAATTAAAATATTTAACTCATGTTATTTTAATAAAGTGACTTTACAAAGGGGCTAGGGGAGACATAAGTGAAAATTAAAATATAAAATGTTATAACTTAAAGTTGGACGCCTAGGGAGGCATAAGGGGGGAAATTATAATTTAAAATTATATCTTTTAATTCCCTAGAAGGGGTTGTGGGATTTTGGAGGGGCTATATATGAGCATTTTGAGCTCATTCATGCTAGATGAAGATGTTGAATTGGTTCTTGTTCTTGGAGGAGGTTATAATTCTCAGGGTTTATGAGGATGAAATCCCTTGCAAGCAACATTCTCTATGTTGTTGAAAGACACAGTTAGGAGAATTTGTGGTGGTTTCCTTCAAAGATCAAGTTGGGATTGATTGGTGAATCATTGCTCCACTTCCTTTAGTTATAGAGCTCATAATTGTTGAGTTTATTCATCAAGGTAGATTGGAGGAGTTTATTCTGAGATTTTTGGTTGCATTACCCTCATTTTTGGGTCGTACCATTGCTGAAGCATGCCATACAACTTTTGGAGGGGGCATGTGAGTTGTTGGTTGGGACGCCTAGGGTTTGGGGTTGTTTATTGTTGGAGATTTTGGTACCTAGGCTGGGAAAACACTTAACAATCTCAAGGGAAGCAGAGGTATAATCATTCAAGGGTTTTATCAAACATTTTCTTGCTTCTAGCTAGCTGGTTTCTACTACAACCCATGACCAAAGTGATAAATTTTTTTTGTTTGGGTATGTTGGATTATGATATTAGATGATATTTTGTGAATTGGGTTGTTGTTATAATTGAGGGAATCTCGATATTCTGATTGTAATAAAATTTTGGAATTTTCTAGTTAGTTGTGACATTAGCAAAAGTGAAATTTCTAATTATTCCTTTGCTGCAAGTTCTTTGATTCCTGCACTTTATTTTTGTTCAAAGTATTAGAAAAAACACCAAAAACACAAATAAAACACCTATCAAAAACAAAAAAAACAAAACCAATATACTTTTTGATATTTATAGTATTATATTATAATGATTATAATTATAATAATAATAGTATTTAAATTGCTAATATTTATATTGTTATTGTTATTAATTTTATTTATTTATTAGTATTTCAACATTAGGGTTTTTAGTGTCATAATTTCAGGGATATGACAAAGATGACCTTCAGGTGTCATTTTGGGAATTTTAAGTTCTTGGTGATGCTCTTTGGTTTGACGAATGCCCTAGCCACTTTTTAGAGTTGCATGAATTGGGTGTTTAGGAACCAGTTGAGAAAAAATGTTTTGATATTCTTTGATGATATCCTGATTTTTAGCAAAACTTGGGAGGAACATTCACAACATCTTGAGGAGGTTTTGAGCATCTTGGAGAGTGAGGATCTCTATGGGAAGGAGTCCAAATGTGACTTCGGTACAATAGAGCTTTTGTACCTTGGTCACATCATCAATGCAAAGGGGGTGAGAGTTGATCCTGAGAAGATCAAGGCTATTATTGAATGGTCTCCATCGATGAACCTCACTCAACTTAAAGGGTTATTTGGTTTGTGTGGATTCTATTGGAGGTTGGTTAAGGGTTTTTCTTAGACTATAGCCCAACTTACATATTTAAATAAAAAGGGAGCATTCATGTGGCCAAATTTGACGTAGAGGTGTTTTGAGCACTTCAAACAGGTGATGTCATCATGTCTAGTGTTAGCTATACCTGATTTCACCAAACCTTTTGAGATGGAGTGTGATACATCAAGAGAGAGGATTGGTGTTGTTTTGATGTAGGAGAAGCACTCCATTGCATTGAGAGCATAAAATTAAGGGGTGTGGAGATAATCTATTCTATTTATGACAAAGAGATGTTGGCCATCATGCATGCTTTGGCCAAGTTTAGACCATACCTAGTTGGGGGTAAATTTATTATTAAAATTGACCAAATAGTATCAAATATTTTATGAACCAGAAGGACCTCAATGAAAAGCAACATAAGTGGGTAAGAAAATTATAGGCATATAATTTTGACATTTTATATGTCAAGGGGAAAAATAATATAGTTGCTAACGCACTTTATAGGAGGCCTCACTTATGTTCTCTAGTGGAGATTTTTGTTGATTGGAGAGAATTAATTGTAGTAGAGTATGCCAAGGATTCTTGGGAAGTAGGGATTGTAGAGGGCACAATTCATGATGACAGGTATACAATGTTTAATGAGTTGATTATTTATAAGGATAAAATTTATTTGGTGCCTTATTCTCAGTTTAAGGTGAAGTTATTTAAGACATTGCATGATGCACCTATGGCTGGTCACCAGGGTTTTTCAAGACATACAGGAAGATCCAGGAGAGATTCACTTGGAAAGGGCTTGAGAATGAAATTCTCAAATATGTTAGAGAGTTTCCTACTTTCGAGCAAAATAAAAGTGAGCATACCTATTCAGCTGGTTTACTTCAGCCCTTACCCATTCCTAATAAAAAATGAGAATGTATTTCTATGGACTTCATCACCGGGCTACCCAAGGTATAGGGCAAGGACTACATATATGCTATGGTTGAAATATTGACCGAATTTACCCATTTTTATGCTATTTCAATGACATATTGTAACGCCCGTCGTGCAAACCCCAGAGAACACACATAATGCAAATAATTTTTTTATTTTTAAACAATTAAATTAAACATGCAATAACATTAACCATAATCACATAACATATTACATCACATTTTCACACTTAGTTCTCTGAGGCACGCGAGGTTACATCGCAACAACTAAACAAAAATAAAAGATAATGATAAACCACGTAACCATTTATATTATAATAACCATGAATAAATGTATATCCATGAACCAAGAGCAAGAATATTAATACATCACATAATACAACCATAATAAATCTCTTAATGAGAATACAAATGATCCTAACTATTACATCATCGTTATAATATTACATTACAAATTTTTGATATAAGAATTACAATGAATTTCCCAAACATGTGGGATGATACAAATTACACCAACATCTGAATAACAAAGGAACACTAGTACAACTCCAACTGCAAATATGCTAAGAAGATAGGATACTGATGGGGAACCCAACAAGTGCGGAGCACATTCCGCCCAACCATGTGAATTATGAATAACTCACCCCCCGTGCTCAGAGGTGACAAGGAAGTAAACTCAACCATGATTGTCAAACCGACTCCATGAACAACATAGTACGAATACAAATACAACTTAGGGTTACAAAGACATAAACCACAACATTCACGAATCAAGAATAAAGATAAAGGTAAGAAACTCACCACAATTAATCAAGCAATGACAATTAAACAAGTCCAAAGAACATTCATAAATCATTCTCAAAAGACTCTGAAACACATTAAGCATACAACTTCCAAAATACATTTCCAGAAGAACTGATACAACATTCAAAAATAAAATTCCAAATAAATCTGAAACAATGAAAAGAACATGATTCCATATAAAACTAAAACAACAATTCAGTACACAATTCCAAAGGCAACAAGAAACAAGGCAAACAGGTGTCAAGTGGAGAGTGTCATCGCATAGCTCTCATGGGATCCCCTGGCCCTTCCTCAAACTGAGGTGCCGACACCCATCTATGGATCCCCTAGCCCTTCCTCCTACTTGAGGCGCCGACACCATAGGGTAGCTCATGCGGAGTCAATAACCTCTCATGAAGACGAGATTATGACTTTTCCGACCACGGCCTTCTCAGTCTATCATTAGTCTATGATAGCCCTAATGCATAGACGGGGAATCCAATCTTTATTATCTTGTGTGTTTTACTACCCATCCCCCTAAATTCTATTTTTAGATTATCACTTGTTTAACTACTCTTACGTGGGTTCCCCTGAGCTCTTCCTCCTTCCGAGGTGCCGGTGCCCACAAAGAGCCACTCTCCCTATGACCCCTAACATAAATTAAAACTAGGCAAGGGTTGAACTATAACATAAAAAGCATAATACCACAACAAGAACATGCGAGGCATTAACCCTCTCGCAATAACTCATAACCAAAAGTCTTAACAAACCGTTCAACCCTTCCAAGCATAAACCATTAAGTTTTCAACTCCAAAAGCATAACCAAGACGAGGATAATATTCTAAAATAACAAGCCTCTAGAACAATGTTTCACAAACAACAACGGTTCCCACATTGACAACACTAAACGATAACCATTTCGGACAAGAACTCGAAATGCATTTAAAAGGACTTCAAACCATTCACAAAAAGATTATTAGGTTCCAATCACGAAATATAACGAAATGCAGTTTTCTCGATAAAATTCCACAACAACGAATGAAGGCAAATTCTAGTTTAAATTATTTGTTCAACCAATAAAATAATACCCTATATTTATATAACAACACTAATTAACCTTTTAAAATATAACACAAAATTTACATTTTAAACTATAATTATATTAAATAAAATAATTATAATTTCATTTTAAATAAAATAAATTATAATATTTAATATTTAATAAAATAAAATATATATATTCCAAAATATAAATATATATAAATATATATATATATATATATATATATATATAAAACAAAAAGTATAAATAAAAAATAAAATTATAAAATTTTAATTTTAAATCAAGGCCGTCGGCCTTAAAGACTGCCCGCAGTAGTCATTAAGACTGTTGGGCGCAGTCTGAGTGCGGCAGGGGAGTACGGGGACGGGTACGGCTTCGGCCGTCCTTCCCCACTCCCAAAAAAAATTTCCCATAAAAAAATCTTTTTATTATATATATATTTTTTAATATATTCATTAATGCGAAATTCAATTTCACGATTTTAACAATATTTAATATATCTAATCTATTTTATCTAAATTTAATTTATAACCACAATTTTGTGTCGTGCACAGGTACGGCCATAGATTCGGCCTGAGCAAAATTTCGACCTTACCATAAAACAGGTATAAAAATAAAAAATAAAATAACATGTTTATACAAATAGTATATATTAATATATATATATTAATATATACATATGCTAATCTGTAAGAATATATCTAATAACTCCAATCAGACAGAGGTTTCTTTGTACCCAACTTACTATTCAACTAATATTATATTTTTAATCAGAACATATATATATATGTTCAAATCAAATGTATTTATAAAAACAAACAATATTATTCAAGATCCAATTATAAAAGAAACTACATAATGGTTCTCAATGACAATAATCTTCTCCTATTGGTTTGCTAACTAGGAATCATTAAATTTCTAATGAAGGTTTTCTTTTTCTTTCAAACAATCAATCATATATATTCATTTATTTATCTAATTTCTTTTTGAAACAGAAAGAAGAATGAGATGAAACATCTGGAACCTGGAGTCCTGCGCTTATTCAAAACTCTGATGATGCTCGTTGATTCTGATGGCTTCTCCGAAGAGCTCCTCGTTCCTGCTTCAAAATCTCTTCTCCAGAATACCGTGCTCCAATCTCAAATCCAAATCCTTAATCCCAAGACTCTTTCCCAAAATATTACAACAAAAGAATGGAAAAAAAATACTTTTCGAAAACTTCAGAAGATTCAAAAATGCATCACCATTATTTTTCAACTTCTGTCTCCATAAACCTCTGTGTGTGAAAAACTTACAAAATTCTCAATTAAATAAAAGATATTCTCAATTTCTTCCAAAAGCTCACAAAAAATCATAAATAAAAGAAATTATATCTTTAAAAGCAAGCTTTTCGGTCAGATTTGAGTTCTCATTTGTTCTCACAACTTTTTCATTCTTTTATTTATTTCTTTTTCTATTTTCAATACTTTTTGTTTTAATTTCCATTTTTACAACTTTACTTGCAAAGCACATTATCCAATTAATTTAAATAATTTATTCTAACAATTATCCTCAACAAGATAATTAATTAAAATAATAATACCCAATTTAATATTTTAATTATCATTTAATAAAACACATGACCTTTCTTAAAAATTAAATAAAACATTTAAATATTTAAATACAAATAAATCTAACATTAAAATAAACAATTATTACCAACATTTAATTAACTAATTCACAACCTATAAAATATCAGCATCAATTAAATATGACAAAACACAAACATGACCCACAACGAACGACAACTACAAGAACGTACAAAACCATTTAGACAAGACGGTCTGACATCATGGGACGAGATGACTTCATTGTCACTTTTGTTTCAACATTTAACCGTTGGGCTATTGGTGCTCGCCCTGTCTTGCCGAAGCAGGTGGAATCGAGACTCTGTACCTGCAAATCCTGCATACAAACGAAGTCGTGTACATGTGCATACATATATATAAAATCAAAGCATTAAATCGAAGCATTGCATTGTGAGAAGGAATCGCAGCGTAACAGAGCACTCGCAAGCGAGTGATGCTACACTGTCCTTCATCACATCTATCCTAACAATTATAATATAATTGGTAAAATAACATATTTAAACTAACAATTCATCTCATGACATAATTTATTAAATCATTGCATCATAATATAATTCTGAAAATCAACTAACATCACCAACCAAAATGTCATATGAAATAATCATGTCCACTAATGGAATAACAACATCATCAAATGTCTAACTAACCAAATCAAACAATACTAGTACCATCATAGTATCCAACCAAAGCACATAAAATAATAAGTCTAAACAGTATGAGGGGTATTACACATAACCATAGCACAGGTGGTTGATCTCTTCTTTAGAGAGGTATTTAGGTTGCATGGGATGCCTAGGAACATATTTAGTAATAGGGACAACAAGTTCCTTAGTCTCTTTTGGTAGGAGCTCTTCAAATTGAGTGGGACTAAGCTCACTCCTAGCACTAGCTACCTCCCATAGATAAATGGGTAGATGGAGATAGTGAACAAATGGGTGGAGGGGCATCTCAAAAATTATGTATTAGGGTAGCAAAGGGCTTGGATCAAATGGTTGCACCTTGGTGACTATTGTTACAATACTACCTACCACATGTCCATTAGGATGTCTCCATTTATGGCTTTGTATGGGTACAAGACACCTAACTTCTTTGATTTGTTATTTGGAGATAACATAGTGCCTAAGGTAAGAGATTTATTATAGAAGAGCCAAGATGTGATGAAATAATTGAATGGAAATCTACAATAGGCACAAAATCAATAGAAGCTTTATGTTGATCAACATCGTAGAGAGCGCAGTTTTGAGATTGGGGACATGGTGTATTTGAGGCTTTATCTGTATAGACAGTCTACCCTCAAAAGGAGTGGAGATGAGAAAGTTAAGCCAAGGTTTTATGGTCATTTCAAAGTGTTAAGAAAGATAGGAGAGGTTGCCTATGAGCTTGAGTTTCCAGCTAGCAATAGGGTTCACAATGTTTTTCATGTATCCAGGCTCAAGAAGGAATTGGGGCATAATATGGTTCCTTCATCTAAGTTTCCACCCTTGGATGAGGAGGGTAAGTTGATTTTGATTCCAAAGGCCATTATAGATTCCAAAGAGTAGACTCCTTAGAGGAGGATAATTAAGGCGTATTTGGTCAAGTGAAAAAACTTACCAGTGGAGGATGTGATGTGGGAAAATGAGCATATTTTGTAAAATCTAGAGTTGCAATTGCTTGACAAGCAATCTTGGGAATGGTGAACTATAATGTCCCCTTCCTAGCCGTTTCATAAGATTGTAAAAGTTAGCCTATTCATTCATTCTTGTAGGCTAATGGAGTGTGGTTAGGGAACTGTGTTGTCTATTTTTCTAGCATGGTGTGGTGGAGAGTTGTGTAACGACCTTTTCTAGAGTATTTTTGGTGTTTTCTCCCATACTATTTTTAGTAAGTCAATTTTAGGCGACCAAGAAGCTAGTCGTCAGTCTTACTATTTTTTATAGTGTTAGTGGGTGTAGTTGGCATCAACATTTCAATGTTTAATGGACCAATGCGATTATTTTAAAATAACATAATGTTATTAAAGTTAAATTAAAATATTTAACTTATTTTAATAAAGTGAGTTTACAAAGGGGGCCAAGGGAGACATAAGTGAAAATTAAAATATAAAATGTTATAACTTAAAGTTGGATGCCTAAGGAGGAATAAGGGGGAAAATTATAATTTAAAATTAAATATTTTAATTCCCTAGAAGGGATCGTGGGGTTTTGGAGAGGCTATATATGATCATTTTGAGATCATTCTTTCTTTATGTTGGATGAAGATATTGAATTGGTTCTTGTTTTTGGAGGAGGTTATACTTCTTAGGGTTTGTGAGTTCAAAATCCCTTGCAAGTAGAATTCTCTATGTCGTTGAAAGATAGTTAGGAGAAATTGTGGTGGTTTCCTTTAGAGATCGTAGTTGGGCTTCATTGGTGAATCATTGCTCCATTTCCTTCAATTATCGAGCTCGTAATTGTTGGGTTTATTCATTGAGGTAGATTGGAGGAGTTTATTCTAAGATTGTTGGTTGCATTACCCTCGTTGTTGGGTCATACCATTGTCGAAGCATGCCATACAAATTTTGGAGGGGGCGTGTGATTTGTTGGTTGGGACACCTAGGGTTTTGGGCTATTATTGTTGGAGATTGGGTGCCTAGGCTAGGAAAACACTCAACAATCTCAAGGGAAGTGGAGGTATCATCGTTCAAGGGTTTTATCATACATTTTATTGCTTCCAACTAGCTGGTTTCTTCTATAACCCATTGCCAAAGTGACACATTTTCTGGGTATGTTGGATTAGGATATTAGATGATATTTTGTGAACTGGGTTGTTATAATTAAGGGAATCTCGATATTCTGATTGTAATAAAATTCTGGAATTTTCCAGTTAGTTGTGACATTGAAAAAAGTGAAATTTCTAGTTATTCCTTTGTTACAAATTCTTTGTTTCCTACACTTTATTTTTGTTCAAAAGCATTAAAAAAAAATCATCAAAAACACAAACAAAACACCTATCAAAAACAAAAAAACAAAACAAAACCAAAATAGGGCAACATATTACAATATTGGTACATTTTTGTTGCTTGAAGTCTTTATTTTTGTCTTTAAGTTATACATTGATCCATTTTACTTCAATTCACCCTAGTGATTAGCATGTCCACCCCAAAAATACACAATTACCCTAGGGAATGTATAACCACCTTGGTGAATACATGTTTTCCCTGATAAAAAAATTGCTACCAAAAGGGTTGAATATGCGTGTTTTAATTTCACATAAATGAAAACTTTGCATCCACAATTTATCATTTTTATCTCAATTATTTTTGATTTTAGGATAATCTTAAATGTATAATTTTTAGTTATTTTATAGTTACCCCTTATAAATTGGATCTTTCTTCATTTATAGATTTCTTCTTGCCTTTTTGTAGTGTTGTATTCTTATGAATTTTGCATTTTTATCATGTCTAAGATTTTGTACACCCTATAAAAATGTTCACAACTTCCAATCTATATACATGTTTTAACATAGCCTTCCTTAAATATTTACAATCACTTTTGACCTCTAAG
This sequence comes from Sequoia sempervirens, assembly GCA_007258455.2. Lineage (NCBI taxonomy): Eukaryota > Viridiplantae > Streptophyta > Pinopsida > Cupressales > Cupressaceae > Sequoia > Sequoia sempervirens. The sequence goes on along the minus strand of VDFB02344517.1, from coordinate 252,631 downwards.
CTCTCAAATTCAACTCAGATTGTCAAAAATCAACAATCCAAATATATTCAAACCTTCTATCACTGACACTTTGCACAACCACAATAGTCTTTTATTTCCTTAGTAACTAGCTATTCTTGAATTTTTATTTATCCTTAATGTAGATATTTTGATTATATTCAATTTTAATTAAAATATTTTTATTTATGTAGGCTAAGCTAGTTATTAAATTAGACCAATATAAGACTTTCATTTGGTCTAAATATACAACTCCTATTTTAGATTTGATTTAGATAATATTAGTGTAGTAGTATTTGATAGGATAGATTAATTTGTGGAAAGATCATTATTAGGATCACTTATTAGAATTTATTTCAATGTTTAAAAATCAAATTCAAAGCATAATCAAATCATAAGAACATAAATCAATAGTCTAAACAACTTCATTGAAACAAAGATCAACTCTTCAACTCTAAAATTTATTTTTAAATCAACAAAAGATTGAATATTGTTTGTAACTTAGATTTCAACGATTTTATTCATTGGAAAACTAGGAGGAAAATTTGTGTTTAGCATTGTTTAAATCCACTTTCTTTTCATTCATTTTTAGTCATTAAAATCTATTTGTCAAAAGAGGAAAGAATCATTAATTGCTTATTTTTTGATTAATTATTTATTGTTAGTAGTAGATTAATTGCATGCAAAATACAAATATAAAAGTAAAAAAAGAGTTCCTTTCATTTATATTTTATTGAGCTAGCATAATTTAAACCATTTATTTTTAGCATCTTAAACATATTGGAAAAAAAAACAAGTAAAAGTAAATGAAAACATTAATTTCATTTTATCTGAGCTAAAATCCACTCTAAACTTAGTTAAACATTCAAACATTTCAAACAAGTGAAACAACCAAAACAATCCAATTGTAATCAATGTTTTGATACATAATAAACACAAGAGCTTTCAAATTATTAAATCACACAAGTGAACCAAAATAAAAATTAGAACACTAAGTATAAAAAAAGACATCAAAGAGATCTCAAATCATCATTTTTTACCGCTTTCAAACACAATTTGTATTTCACACCTATGTGTCTAGCAATGAGGTAGGATTGGGTAGAAACAACTCTTAGGGAGCTAAGAGAACTCTCATAAATTACTCCAACCAATGAGGTAGTAGAAAAAAAAAAATTCTTCACAAAATCTAGTGAGAGGATGATCACTTGGAGGCAATAGAGATTTCCAACCTCAATAAAATATTTGAATGATAAACTACTTGTTTGGTTTTTTTCTTCAAATAAAATCAACAAAACCTTAATATTCTCTACATAAAAGTTAACATCATATGCATAAAAGTCACACCTCAACTAAACATCTATGACATTCATTAACTACTCCTTCCACATGAAGAGGGCAATCTACCCATTTCACCATCATTACACTTACTTTTCCACATGAAAAATAGTAATTTTTCATGCATCTCTTCAACATAAACATTACATATGTGAACTATTTGTGAGTTATACCCAATAGTGGCAAGTCATATTTAGAGTGTACATATTTTGATGAACCTAATGTGAAGGAAAAAAATCATTGTGATGAATATGTTCACCTTTAATTTTCCATTCATCCATTCCCCTTCTCCCCGCCCTTTTATTATATGGTGCCAATGATACCCAAAATATTTTTGGACATGGGAAAATTCAAGGGCAAGTCCATCCTATCAAACTATCAACTTCTAAATTTGATAGATATGTCACTCCCATAGACCCTCTAAATCCCATCCAGAATAAATATTATGAAGGAAATATTGGCTCAAATGGTACCCACCATAAATATGAGAACATAAGAGTGAACCAATAAATGATAATGTTTAATAATCCTATGTGGGGATAATAACGTGTCATCAAGCCTAACCTAAATCATTAACATAAATGTCATCTTAGTCTAATTTAAAGTCCATTAGTAGGATACCACTTTTCACCATAAAAGAAACAACCACCCACCTAGATAATGAGATAGAGAACTCATAAAATAAATTGTAAAGGCCCAAGTAGCCCATGATGCTCCCGATGTGGTTTATTAAAATTCTCAAGTCTCTTCTCAAAAAATGTAGTTAGAAAAAATCTTAAATAAATAAAGATGAGGGCAATAAAAATCATTTATATTATTAACATCAAGATGACCAATACAAAATATAAATCAACCACACCAATCCACCCTAAATACTCTCATTGTTACCTTGGTGCAACACATTAGAATGTTAGAAGCATGAGGCACTAAATAGCCTTATAAAAACTTCTCTTAATGTAATCGAGACTATGAACCCCTAAGTAGTGAATGCATGCAAATCCATTCATCACTACCTAAATTGATCCAAATTGAGAGGTTCCTAAATTTCCCCATACTTCAACATGTAGTCACACAATGCAAGTAATGAGTCCTTTGTACATACTCCTCCAATTTTTAGTGTACAGAAAAAGTACTAGCCAAGTGGGTCCCTAAAAATTAAATGTATAAATATATAATCCCACCTAGACTCCAGCCTATAATTCCTAGACATATAACTATAAATTTTCTAGGTCTTAATCATCAAACATAAGATTCCAAAATGACCAAGGTTACTTATTCTCTCTTATAAGGCCTAGCTCCAAGGACCGTTTACTTCTATGCATGACCCCTTTTGGGATATATCTAGAATTTATAAAAGAGCCTTTGGAACATGTGATTAGAGGAATTATAATATCCTTTAAAACAATCCCCCGCCTTCCTAAATTCAAATGAGAAGGACTTGAATACCCATATAAATTCATATACATATAATTTTAAAGAACTCGTGCATTAGGATGTATTGATTGTCATTATTTTCCCTAATTCCTTAGAGAGAATAACTATTTATTAGTATTGCTAGTTACTTGAGGGTTTGATCCACTTTCTAAAAAATAATAGGAGAATTCATGGTGGGATTCACTATGAATAAATTAGTCAAAAATAGAATCAAATAATTCTTAATTACGCCAAGAGGCGTTCTACACTGACAACAAAAACCTATATCAATAAAAACACTATGTGAACTGTTTTGACATCCAAGCTGGATGTCATGATGGCGGTTACATTAAGAAGAAGTTGAAAAGTGGTGGTAGTGGAATAGTGTTCTTAGGTGTAACAACAGTTCAGGCGCTTCATTTATCTCTCCACTAAATTCCTTATTTATCCACTCATGGTTTCTCCCATTCATAGGAGACGAGGACAACAAATAGTGCAGACCACAATATTTCTTAGCAGGAGCAACTGTTTCAAATTTGAGAATTGCAATAGGTATGCATGAACGATTGCATGTTTGATTTCAGATGATGATCTTCATTAGATATATTTTTTGTTTCTTCCATCATAAATAGTTTCAAGGTTGAGAAGCAAAAAAATGAATTTCTATTATTTCTTACTATATTATATCCCTAGGCTTCCTCCATTCCAAACCCAATCGTAATCTCAAACCCTAACCCTAATCATATTCCTAACCCTAATTGTAACCCTGACCCTATTCATAATGTTAAACCCAATCCTAACCCTAACACTAACCATAACCCTAACGATAATAATTTTATCTTCCATGTTGCGTTGTGAATGCTACTAGCATATATATATTATTTATTAATAACATATATAAAAAAACTAAGAGATATCCTTCTCGAGGCATCTATTGCATTTTTATGTGAGTAATTTATTAAAAAATAGATGCCTTGGGAAGGATATCTCTCAACATATATATATATATATATATATATATATATATATATATATATATATATATATATATATATATATATATGCTAGTTGTAAAATAGGACCATAATGAATTAATTGCCCACCTCCTACCTTGGTGGATACAAGTTATATATTCTTCCACTATCCCTTCCCACATGGACCATTTAAAGTTATATGATCTTTTATTATATGTACACTCTTCAAGATATTTGAGAAGAGGTTAAAAAACTCATGTATAGATCCTACAAAGAGGCCTTGAAAAGTACTCTTTGAATTGATTAAGCAATCATCAATAGTGGAAAATAACCTATCATATCAATGAAAGATTTATTACTCAACTAAAGTAGTGGCAAGAAAAATAATGAACCTTCTACTCCTAAAGTATTAAAGAGAAACAAAATTACCACTATGGATAGATCTTTAGAAAATACACCATCTAAAAACAATAATAGTAGCAATATTTACAATTATAATGACAATAATAATACTAAGAATTAGGGGAACCGAATCATCCAAAAATAGTAAATAATATGGAATATCTTCCATAAATAATTACTATCAAAGAGATAAATAACAATATAATGTAATGCACCAACCAAAATAATTTATAAATAATATCAAGTCTAAAATATATTATGATTAACTCTTAGAAACTCTTGATTTCCCTACATAGGTTGATCCCAAAATCAACATTTTTTATCTAAAAAATAATGTTAAATAAAACTAATGGTATGGCCTCAAGCTAATACATATCAATTTTTTTCATATTTTATCATGAACAACAAATTGCATGTCAAACTATCAATATTATTACACTTTAAATCATTAGAAGGAACCCAAATGATAAATTATGAAGCTCAACTTACATTGTTCGGTTATAAAGTGAGATTATAGTCAAAGGTAATATTTTACAATATCAATAATATAAATTTTATTTGTAACAAATCTAGAAAATATATACTAAAAACTACTCACAAATTACTACACCCAATTTTAACAAAATGCACCAAAATGATATTTTTTGAGCTAAAACTCCAGGAAACCTTTTGTATTGATAAAATACCTCTGAAATCTACAGATGAAGAAGATGGAGATTCAGACGACGACGTTGATTTTATGTATTTTTTGGTGGCTCCTCTTCCTTTTCTGGCATTGGGAAAAAATGGATGGCTCTTTTCCTTTGTTGTTTTTTGGGTGGAGGTTCCCGATTTGTTGTTGGCAGCGTGCATCGTTGGTGGGGTTGGTGTTTCTGGTGTGAATATCGCTTTCTTTCTTCTATTCAAAGGGCAGTTTGGTGTTGCGGTTGTTAGCATGGGTGGAGGCTATTCTCTCCTCTTCATGGTTTGGTTGCTTGTGGCCTTTCTACCCATTGTCCTTTTTTGCTTCTTTCCTTGCAATCAATGAGTGTGTGCTTTGGGTTCTTTAAGGAGGATTGGTTGGAGGATGGGTTTATTTTTGCTCCTATTTGGCATAGTAAGATGGATTGGATGCTCTTTGTGCTGGCCTATTCTCTAACTTGTTTCTTCTTGGTCTCCCATAGCCCCTTCATATTGTTTGTTTGGTGGTGCTCTTTTGAGGGTTCTTGCTCTTGGAGTGTTTTGGTTGCTATTGGTTTCTCTCTTATGGAGTGGTGGTGTCTCCCTTTGGTTGGTTCTATGGATTTTCAATCTATTTGTGGCTCTGATTGACATGTTGGGGTAGCTGTGTCGTGGCCTTCTCCAACTTTCCTTCCTATTTGGGCTCCCCTTTCCCTCTTGGGGCCTGTTTTCTTACACTCTCTTTGGATTTGGGTCTCTGCTCTTGGTGGTCTTTTGGCTTGCACGTCTATTTACAATTGTGTGTTACCTCCTCATGGTCTTGTGAGGAGTTATTGTCTAGGTTTCTCCTCTTGTTGTTTTTATATACCCAATTGAGTTTTTTGTTGTTTGGTGTTATGGTGGCCTTTTGGCAGTTGTTTTTGATCCCCCACAAGATTGTGTTGAACTTCCTACAAGTGGGGATGGTTATTTTGAATTTTTTGCAGCCCTTTTTGACAAAGGGTTGGGTCTTCAACTATAGGCAGTGTTTAGGGTTGCATATTTTTATCTGTATGATTTTTCTTGTTGTCTACTCACTATGGTGTGAGGATGGTTTTTTTTCTTGAAGGACTCCTGCTTCTTTCATGTCTAGATGGTGTTGGTCCCTAACCAAGATGTTATTTGTTTGCTATTGGTTGGGTTATGCTTTCTCTTGCAAACCCAGTTGTTTTTGCTTGTTAAGGAAGCTATTGACGTTGTTGCTAAGCTATTATAAAGGTTTAGTATGAAAGCCTAGAAGTGGTTGTGTTTATTGTTGATGGTTGTCTCTGCTCTCATATTCCTCTAGTATCTTACCATGCCAAACGAGGTTGTCACTTCCCTTTCTATCAGACTCCTTTCTTTCTTCCAGCTTTTTACAATGGGGGTCTTCTATGGAGGTGAAGACTGCTCCTTCTGAGGTGGAGCCCTCTCCTTTAGAGGTGGAGTTGGTTGTTGTAGACTTGGCAGGAAGTTCTCTTCTTTACTGCTTGTTTCTATTGAGGTGGAACTTGTATGTGCAGGAGAGTGTTGGAGTTGGTGGAAAGGGTTCCTATTTCTTCTTCTCCATTAGAGGGGAGCCCTCTCTTATTGAGGAGGAGATTGGGTTGGAATTTTAGGCGAGATGGAGCTGCAAGGAGGAGAATGGTTATTAGTCTTTTGATGATCTCTCTAACTTCCCTATTGAGGTGGGGATTTTGGATTTGCTAGTTCTGGTGCAACATAAGGGTATAACAGTTTTTTACTTTAGTATGTTGTTTGTTTTTCTTGGCTCAGTCTTATTTTTTCTAAGTAGTTGATTTGTTGTAGCCTAGCTGATGCAGGTGATGTCTCTGACCATCTAAGTTGGGTTCATGGTCAAAGACTTGTTGTAAAGGGTTGATGGTCCCTTCAAATCTTATTTGTTGCAGCTTGATTTGATTTGAATATTTGTGAATGGTTGTTGCTGATGGGATGCAGTTAATTTGATGATTATTTTCCTTGCAAATTTTTGCCTTGTAAAGGGTTTTAGGTCCCTAGAAAACCTTCTTGTAATGGGTTTCAGGTCCCATCAAAACTTGTTTTACAATAATCAAAAACAAGTTGAGGCTATCCCTCTAAACTCCTTCACAACTACACTACATAACTCACACACTAACAATATTAAAATCTGGGAGATAATAATCACAACATTTATATCTGATATAACAAAAAATAATAATAGAAAAAATGATGTGCTATGGCAGCACACACTAAATAATTGAACTATCATGTGAATCTTTGAAGCTCTAATACAAGATCTAAGAGAAAATTACTCTTTGAATCAAATGGTTTTTATCCTTTGATTATAATCTTCAATGGGTTTTTGTCCATATAATATTTTTGTATGAACACAAGTGTCTAGACAAATTTTGATAGAGTTTCTATATGGAAAAATGAGATGATCCTAGTGAGAAATAACCTAAAATATATAGATGAATTCATCCCCAACACCCTTTTTCACAATTTTAATAAAAATAATAAAATAATAATTATCCTCAACTCCCTCCATCTTAGAATCTTACTCCACTAAGTATACATGGATTTTTCCATAACTTTCATGAATAAACTTGATTCCTAGGAGTTATAAAATTCTTTTAGAAGAATCCCACACCCCATTTGGAGGATAAAAAATGATTTTAATATTTAATATTTAATTTTTGAATATCAAATCTCTTAGTCCATAATTAAATATTAAATAAACTATTTCCCTTTTCATACTTTAACTCACTGAAAATAAATGGAATGGACCAAATACTCAAACAACTTGAGTTTAATTGAAATGGGACATAAAAATTACACCCTCTTCAAGATTGATTATCCTAAAGAACTTCAAATTTGTACATGCTTTAAAATCTCAGACCCTTCCCACATACCATTTTTATTGGAAAATTCTTCCAATAGATAAGATATTATGTTATGCTCCTATTTCTCAAGCTCATTACCTTGGTATCAATTATATGTTTAAGAATCAAATTAATCTATCTTCATCATCTAAAGGAGGAAAATAAATTGAAGGAACAACATGCAAGCCAAGTTCCTTTTTTCAAATATGAAACATGGAAGAAATTATAAATTTTATGTCTTTCGTAAGTTCTAGCTCATGTGCCACTTCTCCCACTTTCCTAAAAATACTATCAAGCCCATAAAATTTGGTCTTGAGCTTATATTCACCACTCTTCTTGGTGGATGATTGTTTGTATGGATACAACCTTAAGAAAACCATGTCACCCATGTCAAAATATCTCTCTATATGCTTCTCGTTGGTATTTTTTGTTGTTGATTTTGTGCTTATTTCAAATGATCATTAAGTGACCTCAATATATCTTGATTTTTCCCACTCAAATCACCTCCTATAGGCACCCTAGTATCTAACAATAAAAATCAATAAAATAAAGGGCACTGTATCCATATAAAGCTTTGAATGGTGACATACTGATGGAAATATGGTGTGAAGTGTCGTAGCTATACTCTCTTAGATACAACCACTTAGTCCATGTAAATTTATAATTTGAAACATAATTCTTAAAGTACAACCACATTTTCAACCTATTTGTTAAATATATTTATTTGACCATCCGTTTGTAGATGGTAACTAGTGCTTGGTGTGAACTTTGTGATTGTCAAATGAAAAATTTCTTACTAAAAAAACAAAGAAATCTACTATATCTATCACTAAAAATTTTCTTAAGCAAAAATCTACCACTTTGGGTACCTTCAAATATAAAGTGATACCAAAAAAATGTGCATACTTGGTCAATCTATCAACCACAAAATAAATGCAATTCCATCCTGTACCTTAGGAAATCCTTTGATGAAATCCATTGATATACTCTCTCATTTTTGTGTGGGGATCAATTGTGATTTTAGTAGTCCTATTGAAAATACTTTCTCCCCTTTGTTTAGTTGGCAAGTCATGCACTCTTTAATATGCTTGTGAACATCTTCTTTCAACCCCTTCCATAAAAATATATCATGAATTTTCTTGTAAGTCTTGTAGTAGCCTTGGTGTTAAACTAGTAGAGTATCATGAAAATCTCTTAGATCTTCTCTTTGACTTTGGACTCAGGCACCGAAATATTCTACTTTTGTAAAGTATTAGACCTTTCAACCCTTTTTACATATCATCTTTCATCACCTCATCAAGAATATCAACAAAAAAAGTTCTTAGCATACTCAGATATAATGGAAACCTTCCAATTAGCTGAAATAGAAGAAAGAGAACATAGAATAACCTTCCTAGATAGAGGATTAGATACAAAAAAATTCTTTCCCTTCATGTACTCTATGTAAAAATCATATGCTTGTAGCTTACGTACCCATTTTTTTTGGTGATCATTCAAATATTTTTGGCTCAAAGATATTCTCAAACTATTATGGTTGGTTTTAACAACAAAACTATGACAAACAAAATATTATTTAATTTTTTCCAATGTATGCATGATAACCAATATTTCCTTGTCTAAAATAGAATTAGAGTCTTTTGATCTTATTTAATTTCCTTTCTTCAAATTTTATGGGATGTCCCCTTTGCTATAGAACAACCCTAATACATTCCCCAAATGTATCATATTCTACTACAAATGATAATAAAAATCAAGGATTTCAAGTAAAAGATATGAATTCATTGCCTCTTTAAACTTCTTAAAAGTTATTTGGGATGATTTAGACCATTCAAAAGATCCTTTTTTATCCAAATATATTAGATGGGAAACCAACAGTGATAATACTTTTACAAAACTCCAAGAATAATTGCATCATCCATAGAAGTCTCTCAACTGTGTTAATATGGTAGGAGCTGGCCAATCTAGAATAACTTGGATCTTTTGGTTGTCCACTTATACACCCTTAGCACTTACGAAATTACCTAGATTAAAAAAAAAACCAAAATCCTATTTAGATAACTTAGAAAAGAAATATTTGTTCTCCAAAATGCCCAAAATTATATCCACGTGCTTCAAATGATCTTCCCATGTTTTACAATAAATTAAAATATCATCAAAGAAAATTGGCACAAGTTTCCTCAAATGCTTACCAAATACCTAGTTCATACATGAATAAAATGTGGTTGAAACATTAGTAAGTCCAAAAGGTATAACCAAAAACTCAAAGTGTCCATAATGACACCTGATAGTCATCTTCTACAAATCCTCTTCTCTCATGTGTATCTAGTGACATCCCAATCTCAAATCAATATTGGAAAAATATATAAATCCATGCAACTCATCTATCAACTCATTCATCCTACGAATGGGGTATTTATTCTTGATGGTCCTCTTATTCAATGCTTTGTAATTAATGTTGGGTATCCAAGTAGTAGCCTTGGTGTTTGGCTAGTAGAGTATCATGAAAAAATCTCAAGATCTTTTCTTTGACTTTGGACTCAGGCACCAAAAATATTATATTTTTTTAAGTATTAGGTCATTCACCACTTTGTACCTATCATCTTTCATCACCTCATAAAGAATATCTACAAAAAATTATTCTTAGCATACTCGGATATAATGGAAACCTTCTAATTAGTAGAAATAGAGGAAAGAGAACATAGAATAAGTTTCCTTGATAGAACATTAGCTACAACATTTTTCTTTCCCTTCATGTACTCTATATCAAAATCATATGTTCATAACTTACTTGCCCACTTTTTTTGGTGACCATTCAAATCCTTTTGGCTCAAAAGATTCCCAAACTATTGTGGTTAGTTTTAATAACAAAACTATAAAAAACCAAATATTATCTAAATTTCTCCAATGCACACATGATAACCAAAATTTCCTTGTCTGAAATAGAATAAGACTCTTTCAATCTTATTTAATTTCCTTCCTTCAAATTTTATGGGATGTCCCATTTGTGATAGAACAAACCCAGTACCTTCCCCAAATGCATCATATTCTACTACAAATGGTAATTAAAATTGATGGTTTGAAGTTCAAGGCATGAATTCATTACCTCTTTAAGCTTCTTATAAGTTATTTGGGTTGATTTGTAAAAACCCCTGTGTTCGTATTTTGTTGTTGCTTTTTCTTGATGGATTTTGATAACTGTGTATTTTGTATTGGATTGTTTGTCCTATCATTATGTTGTATTGGAACCCATGAGGTATAATTCTAATACTATTATGATGTTGACGTGATTAGTTATTATGTTAGATTACATGCTTATATGTTTATATATTGTTATCATTGCTTTTGTACGATTATGGACAGGAAAGGGATGATGTCATAACACTTGTACCCAAGAGGTTTACAATATCATGACCCTCTTCCTGATGATTGATGTTGCTTCAACTATATGATATATGTTATATTGATGTGTACTTTGATGTGTGATTGGAGTGATGCAAGTATTGGGTATGGACTCCGCCTGGATTCACAGGCCTGAGCGTACTCTTATTCCCCGATGGTGGTTACTGGAGATAGTCACAGGCCCTATACCCTAGCCTAGCCCACTATACCCTATTAGTGCAGTGTTCCAGTGTGGTTGTCTTATCATCTGATTACCTAACGGTAATGTCCAGATTGCCCCATATGGTCATGTGTAGTTTGCCAGTGTGGTTTGTTGAGGCTTTTCTTCTTTGTTTCTTTTGATTGTTCAATGTGGTTATTTTGGCATCGTTATGGAGTTTAAGTATGACATTTTATAATATTGGATTAAATGGATATTTAAATTGTTATAATCATGTGGTTTAAATATGTTATTTAAAGTGAATTTTAGTAATCATTATGGGAGAATGATATACTTCATTAAGTAATTTTAAATGATTTTTTTTTATCTCTTTTGAGAGTTTAATATTTTATAATGGATTTTTAAGTTGTTAGAAATTAGGTTTTTTTATAAACAATGAAAATAAGTCATATTTTATTTCATTTCAGTTTAACTCTTTTATGGGTACATGAGAATTTTAAATGGTAATAAAATCATATTTTAATTAAAGAAATGAGTCTTTTTCTCCTATGCTTTTGATGGATATTATTGGAGGAAATCATATTGTTTCAAAACATATGAAGTCAGTTTTTATTTTGATTTTTTTTTAACTCTTACCATGCCTTACATGGGCTCTAGGAGACTAAGGTGGGTGAATGCTTAATGCTAAGTGGGAGAGTGGGTGAAAAAGGAGAAACAAGACCAGATTGAGGACCCATTCAAAGGGGGATTCAAGAAGAGGAAAATATGAGTTTTAGAGTAGGAAGAATCCTACGCTTAGAGATTGGAAAATTTTGTGAAAAAGACTTGTTGTAGAGAATTTTGTGGGCAATATGCTCTTGGTTGCAGCCCACCATCTACCCCTTGTTGCTGAAATCTGAAAGCCAGAAGGTCATGGTAGAGAGAGATTTTGTTGTTTGTAGATTGGGGTTAGACTAAGGTAGTCTCCTCATTCTTATTCTTGAATCTCTTAGCTGAATACTTGTTCTTGAGTAGGAGTTTAGTATAGATATGTTGGTCATTTCCATTTTAATGGAAAATCTAGTTTTAAAACTCTTCTTTACAGTCATTTGTTTTCAACTTAAACATTGGGAATGAGACACTGCATTTATTAAACCAACCCTTATGACCTATCTTAAACTGTAAAAAAAACATGGCTTTCAGCTTGAAACATGGAAATCTCAAATGGGTCAATGTCCAAATAGATTTCTGGGCAGTTTGAATTTTGGCAAATTTGTGCCAGCCTGAAGAAAAATGGTTTTTTTAAACTGCACTTCATCCTCATGTCATAAATGTAAAATAAAGGTGAATTCCATGTAGAAACACCCATGTCTCAATTGGGTCGTTGTCAAATTTGAATTCTAGATATTTCATGTTTTCACCCAACCTAGCCAAAAAAACACATTTTTCTTAACATCATCTTACATCCGGTCATAAACTTAAAAACCAAAGGTGGAATTCAACTAGAAACACTAAAATACAAACTGGGTCATGGTCAGGTTTTAGATTTGGGCACTTTTTATTTTGAGCATATTATGTTGACAGAACCCTGTCATCAGCGTTGTTACTTATTAGTTACTATCATTTTTATGCCTAGTTATATCTGGAGTTGTCTGTAGCAGCTTGTGAAATCAATTAATTCATGATGGAACATGGATTGTTTTATTATCTTAAATGACGTAAATTGTTTCATTAATTGGCTGATTTAAAAGATTGATTGGCAAATTTACTTGGCTATTTTAATTGATGTTATCATGAATTTTAAATGGACTATTTCACTGTTTTATTTTAGAATTGCATTCTTCGTTGGTTAAATGAGATAAGATTGGTCAAGGTAATTAGAGTGGTCTTTTGGAGTGGCTCTCTATGGGCCCGGGGCCTGCAAGTGGCTGCCAGGGGAACTAGTAGCAGAGTAATAGTAAACAAGTGATAACATAATACAATATTGGGGTGAAAACACTAATAAGATAATGAGTCCTCGTGCATGGCCTTGAGCACTTGTAAATGCTGAGGACGCACTTGAGAAGGCCTATCTGTCTATAGGGCATCGAGTTATTTGTTTGTGGGGCGTTGATTTGGGCATGATTGAGTCTCCTTGTCTATATGAGAGGTGTACTTGGTTCCATGTGGTGCCATCCCTTCGAGCACACATGATGACACTCCATTCGATTTACACTCTAGTATCTAGTACCTTAGTGGTCATGAGTAGTACTCGACCTATGATTGAAAGAGCATCTCTATGTTATGAAATTGGCATTATGCATTGTTTTTTGTGTCTGCTCCATGATTGATGTGAGTGTTGGCCATCTTGTATACCCTTACTTTTTTACTTTTGTTTGGGCCTTGTGTCTACCTCTGAGCATGGCGGGGTGGTCTCGTATGATTCCACATGGTTGGGAGGCATTTCCACCACCAATGGGGACCGATGAATAGGTTATTGGAGCACTAGTTGGAGATGTTCTCTCTCTCTGTTACTTTATTAGTTGTACTCAGTCAGTTCTTGTATCATATTCATGGTTATGCCATTGTACTTGTATATTATTTTATGTAATTGTACTCTCTTGAGAGAGAATATGTAATCATATAATTTAATGAGAAGAAATGAGATGTTTCTTATTTGGCTTACGTATTCTGATGTGGGTATCAAAGCCACTTGTATTATGATGATTATGGATTCATGTTTATAATTAGAAATGGGATATAGTAACATTTGAGTTGGTGTTTAAAATAAATGTATTTTTAACAATGTTTCCTCTAGAGAGTGATTTAGTCCTCTCCAGTGGGTTGTACATTCAACCATACTTGGCCATGAATGTTGTCGACTTATCAAATCGACAACCATCTTATGTGTATGTTATCACTTTATATTAAAAAAAAAAAAATCTTGTCCTCTTTTGGCTCTTACCCTTCGGGGGTTATGTAGCGAGATGCTACATTTGGTATTAGAGCCCATATTCACACACTAGGAGCTTTGGCATACTTTAGCCTTCTATATTTTTTTTGTGTGTGGCGTGAGCTTGCTATATTGTTTTATAGTCTTGTTGTTATGCTTTCATGCCTTAGTATGGTGTATAGATCATCCTTGTGATGATCTATTTTGATGTGTTCTTTGTTTCCTTAGGATGTCTCCTAGGGGCAGAGCCAGAGGAAAAGTTAGAGGTAGAGCTATTGTTCTTCAACGTAGTCCCTAACGTAATGTCGATCAGGGTAATTAGGGTGAGTATCAGGAGGAACAACGTGCTGAGAACCAAGCTGAAGGGCTTCAAGGTGCTCAGGTTTTAGCTCTTTTACAGTAGATTATGGACCAATTAGGACCTTATCAGGAGGTATCTCATGAGGAGTCACACCCTTCTTGTCATGGTGGTCAGGATTCTAGAACTGAGCGTGAGCGTTCCCGTAGTCTAGGTCATTCAAGAGAAGATGTTGTGAGGAATAGGGTGGATGGAGAAAATGTTGTTGTAGGTCACAAGAGGGATCTTCTTAGATATCATCTCCCTACTTTTGATAGTTTTGGTATAGGTACCGAGGCAAAGACTTGGTTGATCAATCTCGATTGATGCTCTGCTATGCATCCTTATTGTAGCAATACTAGAGCTCGATATGCCATTATGCATCTCAGACTTGTGTCTACATGGTGGAGAATAAAAGATAAAAAGCTTCACCTAGGCATTGCTTCCATTTCTTGGGGACTATTCTTAGAGAGGTTTCGTGCACAATTTCTTTCAGACTACTTGTAACGCCCCGCCAAGGAATCCATAAAACAATGTAATAAGTAACGAATTATCATAACATTTTTTTTTAATGTCATTCGATTAAACAAATTCCTTAAGGATTCCAAGACGATGTTACTTTAAATATAATAATGAAGAACTTAACACCATAATGTTAAAGTCATAAACACAAGTACAAATCATATTCATGAATAAACCACTTTTCAAAACTTATACAATTCAAGATATTCATAAATTCTGATTACATCCAGTGAGATTCTCATAAGATCTCGATACATCATAATGATGGTACAAAGAGTATACTCACTAACATGAGATAAATATACAATAAGGAAAATGATCTCCTCATATCAAATATCCACATCTGAATGCGTTCTGCGTCCAATGCCACAATCATCGAAGTATCAAGAACCAGCTACAAATAGAATGTCATCAGTAAGAGTTTCCAATGAAAGTGTAGCACGGTTTCCACCCAACCGCATGGAACCCGAAGGTCCACTCCCTCCGTGCTAGGAGATAGTGACAGGTCCAGAAGACAATCAAACAAAGAACAATGAACATACAATACATTACATGGCTGACCACACATAACGACATGACCACATCATATGCTTTCAGAGACAACCACAATATAATAGTTAACTCCACACAAGGGAATACAATCATGCTTCAGGACAGAGTGTCATCACATAGTTGTTCTAAGTTACCCTGGTGAATCTTCCTAGACTACCGACCCTCTTCCAGAGTTACCCTGGCAGTCTCTAACGATTCCCGGCCCCTAGGAAAACTCATGTGGTGTCGAATTACCTTTCAGGAAGACAAGGTAGACGACAAGCCATTCCAGGCCTTCTCAACCTACCCTTAATCTAAACGAGCATTAAGGTGCTAGGTGAGGCATTCTGTTAATCTTTATTATATATTGAACCCCAGGTTTATTATTAAAGTTTTCACTAAATTACATAACCCACGATAGGTTACCCTGGCAACCACTTAGGGTTCCGGCCCCTATCGCGAGCCACTCTACCTAGAAACATGACGCAACATCCAAATACTGGGGACTGCCAACATGCGTATAAAATAATACCATAACAAAACACATCTCATTCATAGTCCAATCGTGGAAAATTTTCAAACACCACAAGGTGACAAATAAATTTTGCATGGGAAAGTCCCAACATAAACCATGGTATACAAGATATCAATATTCATGTATCAAAATTTTACAACTTGAATTCACTTCCTAGCATCAAGAGACTTAACAACTCAATTACCTCTTTAAAGATCACCCAAATCTCAGGAAGACATGCATCAAAATAAATAACGTTCCTAACAACACCATAGGATAACCATCACGCATATAAGACAAAATCATGAATATACGTATCTCAAACACGTCAAGACCATAAATTGTGCAAATTTCACAGATGTGAAAACATATTATGCATGGCTATGTCTCAAATTATGTCATTGCAACTAAACAATAATATACAAGTGTTACATGATTTACAATGCATATTACATTCACTAGCCTCAGGAACTAAGAATTCCATATCACATTTCAAATAAACTTTTACTTGGTTATATCAACAATAAGTCATGCAAAAGCGTCTTATGCATTAACCAAAACTCCAAAATTTAATTCCATTACTAAACAATATAAATACCATATTCATTTAAAATTAAAAAAAATTCCTAAACATTATCTTTATATACAAGAAATTTATCTACTCATTGTAAGTTTAAGAACACTCAATATTTAATAACGCAATTCAAAGTATTAAATCATAAGAAACTTTTAAATAAACAATCTATATTTATTTTAACATCATTTACTTTTTTTTTAATGGAACCCATATAAGCATAATCAATATAACCCATTACTTTTAATTGAAATATATATATATATATATACAAATTAACTCATAAATCATCACCCACATCTATTACGAAATAAAAATTGAATCGTAAAAAAAAAAAACATACATCAATAAATTACGTAGACATAGATATTGTCTTACAACCATTAACATTTATCCAGTACACCATTAAAAGCATATACATATATATGTTAATATGTGCCTAGCATGGAGATTTAAGGTAATTAATGATATCACATGAATGATCAAACAACAAGACTCGCCATGCAAGGAATGAACTGAAACATTCAGTTGAAATGCACAATCTCCATACTCAGATTCTAATCTCTAACTAAAGTCCTGAAGATGGTAATTATATCAAGGACAAGTTAAGAGTTAGAAAAAGTGCGCCTAAGGTAGTAGTTAAGAGATATTATGCATAATATACATGCAATATAATATAATATCGAAAGCACTTAGTACTTCACTGACCTGTCAAACAGGAAGAATCTAAGGAATAGAAGTGACAGAAAGTGTAACATAAAAGAATAAGAAAACTGTTTAAGTACAGGCTGCATGCGGTATTTACAAAAGAAATGATACCATTTCTGGCGGAGAAATCTACAGCGCACATCAATCATACACTATAAGATTATATCTATGGAGAAGCCATGATTAAAAAAAAAAAAAAAAGAGGGATGGAGTATAATACCCTGCCATCGCCCGAGTTTCAAAAACCATGATAATATTATATTTTAAAGTGCAGAAACTACGACAAACCCTTTATAAAATCAAGAGAGATTATATATATCTAGTTTCCAATAGAATCCAAGAGATTATTAATAAATCTATGCTCCCTTCCATGTTCGAGTGCAACAACTGTGAAAGGTCGCTAATAGAATCATAGAGGTTATTTAAATTTCATCAACACTCTATTTTCATGCACTGCATCTGAGACAGGCGCATAAGCTTCAGGGAGGTAATTTATATCAATACATCCTACCACATATAAGTGTTGCTGCTTCTTCAGGTAACGGTTGGAATTTAGGAGGTTATTTATACATCAATTCCCTTTCTATGTTAAAGCAATGCGGCTGAGACAATAAGCGAATGAAACTGTGGGGTTAATTATACCTCTACAACATTCTAGTTTCAAATACAAAATCTGCAATGTACGCCTATAGCAACAGGGAGGTTATTTTAAATCTTTATACCCTACCATGCTCAAATACGGCAGCTAAGAAAGGTTGCTAATGATATCAAGGAGATTATAAAGAACATCACGGCTACCATTTAAAGCGTTACTGCTAAAACAGACGCCAATAGCGTAAGAGAGATATTTAAATCTTTGAGACAATACTCTACAGGAAAGAGGAAATGGGGACGGCTCTCCTGATGCCATTCTCAACATGGACTTCAACTAAATATATATATATATTCCTTTAATATCAACTAAATATATGAGTCAAAAACTTACTCACTTAAATTACTGCATAGACACAGGATTCACAATTTCACCGATAGGAAAGAAAGTGGTCAAAACTTTGAGTTAACACTGAGTCTTGTTCATCTATCCACACACAATGCGCCACCACTATAGGTATGGAGATCAACAATTATCTTCACTATTCTACATTCAAACTGCCATGAGGAAATTTAATTGATATACACAGCTTACAGGAGAATAGAACATGGCGGCGAAGGAAGACAGAAAATATACAATGCAAACCAATAACCTTTAATAAATAAGTCTGCAAATATAGAAAATAAGAACTATCTTGAAACACTACAGCGACACCCATACGCTAATTGAGGAATCAAATTTTAATATACCATTACCAACCAGTAGAATAAATCAAATGGCTACTACTAGCTCCGGCAGTTAAGAAACTTTAACAGATAAAAAGCTCGTATTGGCAGAATACACACAAAGTTTAGAGAGATAAGCCAGAAGTTTCAATATAGGGACTGGTGAATGTCATGTTTCATTGAAATATTTTCATATCTTTGATTTACTCTGTAATTTAAATTTGATATCTTATTCTAACTATTTCTCTATTGCTGTGCAGGTCTATTTCAATATAATTTTCAGAAAACTACTAAATAAGAACTACAGAATAAGTAGAAAACCTGGTTTATAGTTTTCGAATTCAAATGGAGAATGATGCCTGAACCTGCAATTGACAATCCTCTATTTCCCCCAAAAACACAAGCTCTTTAAATCCATTGCCTCCATTTGATTTATAGTGTCATAAAAGCTTTTTCAGAAGTATTGCCGTGCAAAAATTTCCTTCCAGCTGCTGCCGTGAAAACTTCTCCCGAGAAATGTCGTGCATCAAAATGCAACCCCTAAAGGCTATTAATGCAATCCCTTATCTCAAGTCACCACTTACAGCTTGTAAACATGCACTCCTCAAATTTCTCATGTAGTTAAAAACATTAAATATCAAAGATATTTTCCTTCAGGTCATATTTCAGATATTTTAACTTTTCGAAATTAACTCTTTTTAAAATACTTGTTTTTCACTTAAATTTTATTTGCACAAGTAACTTATTAATTACTTTTTTTAAGAAATACCTTTTCACAATTTTCACATTTTCTTTTAATCAAATGACTTGCTTAATTTAAATTAATAAATTAAACAATAAACATAACATAAACGTTTATTCTAATATTTAAACAAATTTGCATTTAATCAATAAATCAACAAATTAGCCACTTAACTAAATTACACAGTAGTTAATTTCCAAATAAATAACACTGACAAAATTGACACGACAAGACAAAACAACAATGACCACAGGTGACAATAGGATACTCATTCAATGAAGAATGATGGTTAAACAAGGACCAGACACTATCTCCAAATCAACATGATTTAATTGGATTAGGGTACACTCAGACCTGACAAGCAGGTGGAGCCGATACCTGGTACCTGTATGTATAGAAAACATCAATGTTATACATATCATCATATATTGAAAAACACACTGTGAAGAAGAATCGCAACGCAACAGGATACTCACAAGTGAGTAGTGCTACGTTGTCTTCTTCACTAGGACTGACATGCATCATAATAACATAAACATCAAACACATCTAGATAAACACATTAACACTTAGAAATAACTTAACCGTAGCACACATGCATCCATCACACAAACTTAATCAAATGATCTCGATGTCCAATGTATCATCAACAAATTTTAACAACTAGCAATCAAACAAAAACAAACGGATACACATAGTAGCAACTGGAGGGGTACTACACTACTACTAAAAAAGATGTGTTGATGAGTTCCATGAGCTTCGTCAGCTGACTATGATGGTATATTAGTATTAGTACCATTTCTTTGAGCTTAAGTAGTATGCTAGCATTTCTAATGATGAGTCGATGTTAGTGTAGCATTTTACCAGGGGCTTGAATGCCCATATCAGTGGTGGTGTCTATTTGTTTGAGCCAAAGACCTTAGAGATCACTATGGAGAAGGCAAGGTTGATAGAAGAGAATTTGGCTAGAGGATTTTGTGGTCAGGTAGGTGTTCAAATTGGTAGTGCTCCTCCTTCAAGACCAGTTTCTTGGGGAACCCAGTCTTAGGGAGCTGGACTGTCTAGATCTTAGTCTACACATTCTAGATCCGGTTAGCGACAAAGGCATAGGTCTATTCAATCTTAGCAGAGTGGGCAGAGTCATGGTACTTTGTTTTCTACAGATTTTTTGCATCATCGTTCATGGAGTAGGTAGTAGAGTGGTCCAACATAGAGTTCTCAGAGTGCACAATAAAGTTCTAGGGGTGGTGGATCCCAACAGTCACATGCACCATTTTCAGGCTAAGGTTTTGGTAGAGGTGGTTGTTTTGCTTGTGGGCAGCATGGTCATATAGCTATTCATTATCCTTAGAAATCAGTGGTTTGAGGTAGTCATAGATAGGATACTTTAGAGCTTGTATTAGGTGATGCTAGAAGATCGCATAGGTTTTTGTGGTAGTTGATAATTGTCAGGTTGAGCACCAGGGCACTGTGGTCAAGTATTCAGGTGTGTTATATGGCATTACCACATCTAGTTTAATTTAGGAGCTTTAGATTCTTTTATTTATCCTTCTCTTGTGGAGCGTTGTGGACTCATGGTGGTAAGGAAAGACGTTGGTTGGAAAGTTGAGTTAGCTACTGGAGCCAAGGTGGTTGTAGACTCCCTTGTTTGTGGTTGTGTGTTGGATTTGGGCACCTTCACTACCACAGTGGATCTCTGTGTGTTTCCTTTGGGGTCCTATGAGATTGTTTTAGGGATGGATTGGTTGGAGACCCATCTAGCTAGTATATATTGTCGGCGTAAGTCAGTTCAGTGTGTAGATGATGTTGGTGGGCATTTTGAGTTAGTTGGGGTTCAAGGACCCATTTCTCTCTATGCGATTTTGGCTATGCAATTGAAGCATGCCTTGCGGAAAGGTTGTCAGATGTTTGATATTTTAGTTAGTGATCTTGTTGTGGGTGGTATTCAAGAGGTATTTCTTGAGGATCATCCTATTCTTCAGGAGTTTGTGGATGTCTTTCCAAGTGATATTCTAGGTATGTTGCCTAAGCGCGACATATACTTTCGTATTGATCTCATTCTTGGTGCGGAGTCTATTTTTTTAGCACTGTATCACTTGACTACTTAGGAGTTGAGTGAGTTGTGTTTGTAGTTAGAGGAGTTATTGGAGAAGGGTTTCATTCATCCTAGTGTATCCCCTTGGGGAGCTCCTGTCATCTTCATGAAGAAGGACAAATCTCTTCACTTGTGCATTGATTATCGCCAGTTGAACAAAGTGACGGTGAAGAATCGTTAATCGTTGCCTTAGATAGATGATTTGTTTGATCAGATGAGGGGATCCAAGGTGTTCTCCAAGATAGATTTTAATTTAGGATACCATTAGCTTAGCATTCATGAGGCAAAAATTCATCGAACGGTATTTCGTACACGCTATGGGCATTATGAGTTCTCAGTTGTCCCTTTCGGGTTGACCAATGCTCCATATGTTTTCATGAGTTTGATGAATGGGATGTTTTGCACCTACCTCGACTAGTTTGTTCTCATTCTCCTTGATGATATTTGATTTATTCGAGGAATATGGAGGAGCATGAAGGCCATTTGTGGTAAGTGTTTTAGTATTTGCGAGATAATTAGTTGTTTGACAATTTGGCCAAGTGTGAGTTCATCTAAACTGAGGTGAGATATTTGGGCCATATCATCTCAGGAGAGGGTATCTTAGTGGATCCTTCTAAGATTCAGGCCATTGTGGATTGGCTAGCACCAATGAATGTGGTTGAGGTTCGCAGTTTCATGGGATTGGTGGGTTACTATCACCGATTTGTGAGAGATTTCTCTCGGGTAGCCCATCCTATCACTTGTCTTCAGTGGAAAGGGAAGAAGTTAGTGTGGTTAGATCAATGTGAATAAAATTTTCAAGCTCTTAAGGAGTAGTTGACTAGTGCACCTATCTTGGTAGTGCCAGATCCTATAGGAGATTTTGTAGTGTGCATTGATGCTTCATTGGAGGGTGTGGGAGCAATTCTTATGCATGAGGCATGAGTGATTGTATATGAGTCCTATAAGCTCAAGGATCATGAAATAAACTAACCCACCCATGATTTGGAGTTAGCGGCTATCATCCATGCACTTGTGCATTGGAGACATTTCCTCTTGGGACATCAGTTTGAGTTGCAAAGTGATCATCGCAGTTTGCAATATATCTTCACTCAGCCAAATTTGAATGCTTGGCAACGTCATTGGATGGAGTTCCTTTGTGAGTATGACTTTGAGGTTTGCTATATCTAGGGTAAGGAGAATGTTGTTACTAATTCCTTGAACAAGAGGAGACATGAGATCTCAGTTTTGTCCCTTGGAGTGGATCTGAGGAGCCGTATTTTGGAGTCACTTCCTAGTGATACTTGGTATCAAGAGGTTAGAATAGAGATTGAATCTGGGAGAGTCCTTGATGGTAGATTTGTGGGTTTCTCTCTTGAGTTTGATGGAATTTTACAACATCTTGGTCATATTTATGTTCCTGATTCTAGTGATCTTCATTCCTTGGTTTTTTCAGAGGCCCATCGTGCACCCTATTTAGCTCATTTGGGTGTCACAAAGATGCATGTCGATCTTCGACAGTTGTATCATTGGGTAGGTTTGTGGCAAGATATTGTTGATTTTGTGGCTCAGTGTCTGGAGTGCCAACGAGTGAAGGCAGAACATCAGCACCCAACAAGACTGTTGCAACCTCATTCCATTCTTGGATGGAAGTGGGATATGATATCTCTTGATTTCATAGTGGGGCTACATATGTCTTTGTGTCGTCATGATGCTATTATGGTTATAGTGGACAAGTTGTCCAAGGTGGCACACTTCTCACCCATGAGATCTTCGTACACGACAACGTCTATGGCTCGAGTGTTTATGGAGGATATTGTGCATCTGCGTGGTATTCCTCGTAGGATCATTTTTTATCGTGATCCAATGTTCACTTTAGCTTTGTGGAATTCTCTTCAGCATGCTTTGGGAGCTAAGCTTAATTTCAGCTCTACATACCATCTCGAGACTGATGGATAAATGAAGCGGGTTAATCAGGTTTTAGAGGATATGCTTCAGGTGTACATTATGGATCGACAGTTTCATTGGGAGGAATACATGTACCTGGTTGAATTTTCTTATAATAATGGGTACCACAGTTATGTTGGTATGTCTCACTTCTAGGCCTTGTATGGTAGGCAATGACGTGCTCTATTGAGTTGGGATTGCTTAGAGGATTAGGGTCTTCTGGGTCCAGAGATGCTTTAGGATATGGAGCAACAGGTAGTGTGGATCAAAGAATAGTTGGCTACAGCTCAGGATTGATAGAGGAAGTATGTCGATGCCCGTATGTTGGATCACCACTTCTCGGTGGGTGACCATGTGTTTTTAAGAGTTCATCTGCAGAAGAGCCCCATCCATTATGGGAAAGGCTCGAAGTTGGAACCTCATTTTGTTGGACCTTTTGAGGTCCTTGAGAGGATTGGTCTTGTTTCCTATCTCCTTGAGTTTCCACTAATTCTATTGCACATTCATGATGTTTTCCATCTTTCAGTTCTCAGACAGTATATCCTTGATGTGACCCATGCTCTTGATTGGACTGCTTTGTAGGACGAGATAGATGGGCAGCTTTCTTTGGAACCCGCACGCATCCTTTAGCATCGAAGGTTTTCCCTCAGGGGTCGGGACATAGAGTAGGTAAGGGTCCAGTGGGATCTTGATGGTGATTCCTCAACATCTTGGGAAAATGCGGGGAGGATGAGAGACCTTTATCCATATCTTTTTGCAGGCTTCTAGGAGTAAGCCTAGTCCTAAAGGGTAGGATGTAACAACCCCTATGTTTGTATTTTGTTGTTGCTTTTACTTGATGGATTCTGATAATTATGTATTTTTTATTGGATTGTTCGTCCTATCATTATTTTGTATTGGCACCCATGAGATGCGATTCCGATACTATTATGATTTTGACATGATTAGTTATTATGTTAGATTACATGCTTATATGTATATATAGTGTTATCATTTCTTTTGTATGATTATGGATAGGAAAGGGATGACATCGTAATACTCATACCTGAGAGGCTTACGATATCATAACCCTCTTCCTGATGATTGATGTTGCTTCGGCTATATGATATATGTTATATGCACATGTACTTTGACATGTGATTGGAGTGATGCAGGTATTGGGTATTGAATCTACCTAGATTCACAGGCTTGAGTGTACTCTTATTCCCCGATGGTGGTTATTGGAGATAGTCACAAGCCCTATACCCTAGCCTAGCCCACTATACACTGTTAGTGTAGTGTTCCAGTGTGGTTTTCTTATCATTCAGTTACCTAACGGTAATGTCCAGATTGCCCCATATGGTCATGTGTAGTTTTCCAATGTGGTTTGTTGAGGCTTTTCTCCTTAGTTTTTATTGATTGTTCAATGTGGTTATTTTTTCATCATTATGGAGTTTAAGTATGGCATTTTATAATATTGGATTAAATGGATATTTAAATTGTTATAACCATGTGGTTTTAAATATGTTATTTTAAGTGAATTTTTGTAATCATTATGGGAGAATAATATATTTCATTAAGTAATTTTGAATGATTTTCTTTATCTCTTTTGAGAGTTTAATATTTTATAATGGATTTTTAAGTTCTTAGAAATTAGTTTTTTATAAAGGATGAAAAGAAAGTCAGTTTTTATATATATTTTATTTCATTTTAGTTTAACTCTTTTATGGGTATGTGAGGATTTTAAATGGTAATAAAATCATATTTTAATTAAAGGAATGAGTCTTTTTCTCCTATGCTTTTGATGGATATTATTGGAGGAAATCAGATTGTTTCAAAATATGTGATGTCAGTTTTTATTTTGATTTTTTTTTTTAACTCTTACCATGCCTTATGTGGGCTCTGGGAGACTAAGGTGGGTGAGTTTTTAATGTTGAGTGGGAGAGTGGGTTAAAAAGGAGAAAGAAGACCAGATTGAGGGACCATTCAAAGGGGGATTTAGGAAGAGGAAAATATGAGTTTAAGAGTAGGAAGAATCCTACGCTTAGAGGCTGGAAAATTTTGTGAAGAAGACTTGCTATTGTAGAGAATTTTGTGGGCAGTATGCTCTTGGTTGTAGCCCACCAAATACCCCTTGTTGCTCAAATTTGAAAGCCAGCAGGTCACGATAGAGAGATATTTTGTTGTTTGTAGATTGGGGGTAGAGTAAGGTACTCTCCTCATTCTTATTCTTGAATCTCTCAGCTGAATACTTGTTATTGAGTAGGAGTTAACTATAGATTTGTTGGTTGTTTCCATTTTAATGGAAAATCTTCTTTTAAAACTCTTCTTTATAGTCATTTTTTTTCAGCTTAAACATTGGGAATGAGACACTGCATTTCTTAAACCAACCCTTGTGAATTGTCTTAAACTATAAAATAAACATGGATTTTAACTTGAAACATGAAAATCTCAAATGGGTCGATGTCCAAACAGATTTATGGGCAGTTTGAATTTTGGTAAATTTGTGCTAGCTTAAAGAAAAACATTTTTTTAAACTACACTTTATCCTCTTGTCATAAACGTAAACTAAAGGTGGATTCCATGCAGAAACACCCATGTCTCAACTAGGTCATTGTGAAATTTGAATTCTGGGCACTTTTTTTTTTTTCATGTTTTCACCCAACTTGGCAGAAAAACACATTTTTCAAAACATTACCTTCTATCTGGTCATAAAATTAAAAAAAAGGTGGAATCCTACTAGAATCGCTAAAATACAAACTGGGTCATGGCCAAATTTCAGATTTGGGCACTTTTTATTTTGAGCATATTATGCTGACAGAACCTTGTCATCAACATTGTTACTTATTAATTATTGTCATTTTTATGCCTAGTAATGTTAGGAGTTTTCTGTAGCAGCTGGTGAAATCAATTAATTCATGATGGAACATGGATTGTTTTATTATCTTAAATGACGTAAATTGTTTCATTAATTAGTTGATTTAAAAGATTGATTGGCGGATTTACTTGGTTGTTTTAATTGATGTTATCATGAATTTTAAACAAACTATTTCACTGTTTTATTTTAGAATTGCATTTTTCGTTGGTTACACGAGATGAGATTGGTCTAGGTAATTAGAGTGGTCTTTTGGAGTGGCTCTCTATGGGCCTGGGGATCGCAAGTGGCTGCCAGGGGAACTAGTAGCAGAGTAATAGTAAACAAGTGATAACATAATAAAATATTGGGGTAAAAACACTAATAAGATAATGAGTCCTCATGCATGGCCTTGAGTGCTTGTAAAGGCTAAGGACGCACTCGAGAAAGCCTATCCGTCTGCGAGGCATCAAGTTATCTATCTACGGGGCGTTGATTCAGGCATGATTGAGTCTCCTTGTCTATATGAGAGGTGTACTTGGTTCCGTGTGGTGTCATCCCTTCAAGCACACATGATGACACTCTATATGATTTACACTCTAGTATCTAGTACCTTAGTAGTCGTGAGTAGTACCCGACCTATGATTGGATGAGCATCTCTATGTTATGACATTGGCTTTATGCATTGTTTTATGTTCCTGCTCCGTGATTGATGTGAGTGTTGGCCATCTTGTATACCCTTACTTTTTTACTTTTTTTTGGGCCTTGTGACTACCTCCGAGCATGGTGGGGTGGTCTCGTATGAGTCCACATGGTTGGGAGGCATTTCCATCGCCATTGGGGACTGGTGAATAGGTTATTGGAGCACCAGTTGGAGAAGTTATCTCTCTCTCTATTACTTTATTAGTTGTTGTACTTAGTCAGTTATTGTATCATATTCATGGCTATGCCATTGTACTTGTATATTCTTTTATGTAATTGTACTCTCTTGAGAGAGAAGATGTAATCATATAATTTAATGAGAAGAAATGAGATGTTTATAATTTGGATTATGGATTTCATTGTGGGTATCAGATCTGCTTGTATTATGATGATTATGGATTCATGTTTATAATTGGAAATGGGATATAGGAACATTTGAGTTGGTGTTTAAAATGAATGTAGTTTTAACAATGTTTCCTTTGGAGAGTGATTTAGTCTTCTCCCGTGGGTTGTACACTCAACCATACTTGGCCACAAATGTTGTTGACTTATCGAATTAACAACTGTCTTATGTGTATGTTATCACTTTATATTCAATTTTTTTTTATCTTGTCCTCTTTTGGCTCTTACCCTTCGGGGGTTACGTAGTGGGATGTTACATGATTCAAATAATTTAAAATCTCATTTTTTATCCAAATATGTTAGAGGGGAAACCAACAATGAGAATACTTTTACAAAACTCCAATAACAATTGCATCATCCAAAGAATCCTCTCAGTTGTGTTAATGTGTTAGGAGATGGCCAATCTAGAATAGCCTGGATCTTTTGGTCATCCACTTGTATGCCCTTGGCACTTATGACATGACCCAAATACAAAAAATTTGTTAAACCAAACTCATATTTGGATATCTTATCAAATGAATATTTTTACTTCAAAATGACCAAAATTGTATCTATATGCTTCAAATGATCTTCTCCAAAATGCTCAAAATTGTATCTGTGTGCTTCAAATGATCTTCTCATGTTTTACTATAAGAAAAAATCATCAAAGAAAACTAACACAAATTTACTCATTCTTACCAAATACCTAGTTCATACATGAATGAAAAGTGATTGGAACATTAATAAGTCCAAAAAGTATAACCAAAAACTCAAAGTGTCCATAATGACACCTAAAATTTGTCTCCTAAACATCCTCCTCTCTCATGTGTATCTAGTGACATCCTAATCACAAATCAATATTGGAAAAGTATACAACTTCATGCAACTCATCTATCAACTCATTTATCTTGGGAATGTGGTATTTATTATTGTTAGTCCTCTTATGCAATAATTTATAATCAATACACATATGCATAGTACCATCCTTTATTTACAAGAACCACTAAAGATTCAAATGGTCTAAAACTAGGCCTTATGTAACCCATCTCTAGGAGTTATCTATATCCTTTTCAAGCTCTTCTTTATTCCCTTTTGGGTGGCTATATGGAGTATTTATGATAATTCAATTGTATAATATTTTAAAATCACTTATCTGGTGGTAATCCTAGTGGAAAAACACTAAGCACCACACTATGCTTATCTAATTTTTTTTAATATCAACATGATGATATTATTTTTTCCATGTGGAAGAATTTAGGGATATTATCACACAACTTATAGTCCATGTAACTTGGCCTCTTTGTAAATTCATCTCCATCTTTTTAACTATCACCACTCATGAAGCTTCATATAGATCCCTCTGAGCATAATATTATTCCCATCTATTATAAACTTAAACCCCATATTTTGTTAATTACATAAATACTCCATTAGATAATGCAACTGTTGCACACCCAAAACCTTATTAATTTCTCCTAAACCAACCATATAAAAATAATCATATACCTTATGGTCTCCAAGAGTTATATCCAGCTAATTTATTACTTTGTTACTTGTAATTGTGAAAATATTGGCCACAATGACATTGAAACCTTCAAATTTTTTTGTATTCAATTCACTTTTCATTACCAAACCTTCATCAATGAAGTTGTGGATAACCTTACTGTCAAAGAAAAAGAACATCCTTTGTCTTGCAAATATTCCAAAAACTCTAAAAGGATGGTATTTTGGAGCTCCTAAGAGAGCTCCAAGTGTACCCCTTTTCATGAATTTGTCCTCTATCTCTTTAGGTACATATTCTAAAGAATCTTCAAATACTTCAAGTTCATCCTCTAACTCTAAATATTTATGAAACCACTTCAATGTAGTGCACTTTCCTCTTATAAACTCATAAAAATAATGCACAAGTTTATGAACTTTTGTAACCAATCTATGGCACCACCAATCATAAGAAATCCCCTCCAAATGCAAA
The DNA here is from genome assembly GCA_007258455.2 of Sequoia sempervirens. Classification (NCBI taxonomy): domain Eukaryota; kingdom Viridiplantae; phylum Streptophyta; class Pinopsida; order Cupressales; family Cupressaceae; genus Sequoia; species Sequoia sempervirens. The sequence goes on along the minus strand of VDFB02344517.1, from coordinate 223,345 downwards.
GAGGCAAAGAATGTTTGAAACTTTTATATCTATGCTCTAGAAAATATCTTGTCACTACCATGAAATGTGGGAACACTTAATTTTGTAAGTTTTTTGCAATTCCCTTTTCTCTTCATTTTGATACCATTATAATCATATCCTTTTTGAAGCCCTTTTTTCTTATATTTCCAAGAAAGTAGTGGATGGTACCATTTTCTTGAATTTTTTAGATTTGTTACTGTGGACACGGAAAAAGTAACCCTTCTAATTTTTCTTCCTATTTGGGCCCTCCTGGTGATTTTGGCTTGATTTTTCCTTGATTTAATGTTGTAATGTGGTCAACACATTCACATTAGGTCTTGGGCCCTTGAGAATCATTAAGAATTCTATGATGTCTTGTAAAAGTGTTGTGAAGTGTTGTAACCCTCTTTCACACTTTTCTAGGACCCTTTCATTATAATTCACCTAAATAACCTCTTTTTATCACTTAACAATCCTTATTTCAAAGTGTTGTAAAGAGTTGTAACAAACTCTCACACTTTTCTAGGCTTGTCGTCAATAATTTGACCCTTTCTTATGTTTAAATGACCCCTTAATACATTTTCTAGCCCTACTTAAGTGTGTTTCAGAGAATAATCTCATTAAACCTCATTAAATACACTTCAATTCTTGACACCCATTAAAATTTCCCTGGTGGGACTAGGGGCGACTTAGTCCCACTTGGCACAAAAATCAAAATTATTTTAAATTTTTGGCAAGATATTATTCTCTTAACCTTGAGGTTAGCTTCTGATGTGTTATTTTTGAGAAATTTTGTAAAATCAAGTATAAATAAAGGGTTTTCCTCTCATTTTCACCCCCATAATTCATTTTCAAGCAATCCATTCATTAACTTAATCATTCAAGCAATTATCAATCACTTTGGCATTATCAAGTCTACATTGGAGCATCTACTTGCATATCTTCAAATTTCTACATCAAGGGTTTGGTGAGTTGTAGCATTGCATGTTGTTCATTCATCATTCTCTTTCTATTTCATTTCATTTTCAAGGGTTTGATTGCAAAATTGGGGTTTGACCAAGGAAAACCCCTATTCACTAACCCTTAACCCTTTTCCCCCTCTTTGCATGTGTGTTTTGCAGGTCTTGTATGCAATTTTGTGAAAGAGAAAGGTGTTAAAAGGTGTCATTATTCCATCAAAGTCATTCAAGTTAAAAAAAACTTAAGAGAAGCTTGGAGACCTCTCATAGACCGATTTCTGTAGATTCAGAACCAAACACCTATCAAGAACAGAAATATAGACTAAAGGCTATAGATTCTTGCCCTAAATTTCTCAAGATCCCCAGGTGGACTAAGTCGCCTTCTATGGAAAATTAGTCCCATTGTCAGTGTTTTATGCATTTATGGATATCCTTTTGGTTGAAACCTGTTCCAACAGAATCTCTTGAAACAAGACTAAGTCGCCCAGCTTGGCGTAAGTGTCCCAGTTGGCTTCAACAACAAATTCTGCAGGATTTCGGAGCCTCTCTGCATCACATTTCAGTTTTTTCAAATTTTCAGGTGCACCTCTTCAGTTTCATTCATTTTTGTTATTGTTTGTTTGCATTCTTAGGTCATTTTATATACAACACTGTGTTTTCAAACATCTTGCATTTCTTAAGTTTTGCATTCATAATTCAATTCTTTTATCAGTTTATTGCATTAGTACATTACATTTAGGCATACTTCATTCATATTTACATTAGTTCTAAGTGGGGATATTGCCCATTTTGGCCTACCTCTCTTTTAGGTGAAAAACCCTAGAAGTGTTAGGGAGTCTTGTGGAGCCAAAATATTTGTTCACATTTTGGTGAACCTTATGTGAAGAACATTATATTTCTGATTTCAAGTGCATTTACATCCTAGGAATTGCTTGCATTGGCATTACATTAGGTTTTGCATTGTTTAAATTGCATCCTAGGGTTTTAAAAATTGGATTAGTGAAAATCTCATATAGCTTGCATTTTTGCATTCCATTTCATTAAAAATTAAAAAAAATCTACATTTTCATATAATATCTACATCTAAAAATCTAAAAATCATAAAATTCCATTTAAATTTTTTGAAAATTTTCAAAAAAATCACAATTTGGACTAATTCACGACCCTGAGGGACTTAGTCCAGTTGCATATTTATTACTGCATTTTTTAGGATTTAATCTACAATTTCTGCATTTCTACTTGTTGTTTCTGCATTTTTGTGTTGCTTTCCAGAATTTTAGTTATCAACATTTTATTGCTCTTAGTTTACATTGCATTTGCATTCACCCACATTTAGAGACCTTTGCATGAGTGTTTGGTGTCCTATTGCTAATACCTTAGAATAAGTTCGAGACTCATGTTATCCCACGATAATACACTCGTTGTGGATCTTGGGTTATCTAAAGCTTCCACTCCTAGCATGGAAACTAGTACACTAGGCATGGATACTACCTTTAGCAACTATTTTCCTTCCAATAACATGCAAGTTAACACACAAAACGATCACATCCCGCAAGAAAAAATCATTAACATTCATGAGGACTTAACACATCTCCAACATCAAGTGTGTCTTGAAAAAAATTCAACCACCGTAATTCCTACCATAGAAAACATTCATCGCATGCTTGAAAGTGAAGAAGGCCTGGACATTATGAAATAAATAGTTGAGATATACCCAAAACATGCTCCTTCCACCTCTAGTACATCTCAACCAGCAAACATTGTGGTTAGCCAAGGAGGACCTCAAACTCCTCCTTCCTCAACAGTAGCCTCCATTCTTACTTATACCACTCCTCATGTCACAACAACAATGCAACAAGTTAGTAATGTGATTCCTCCCTCGACTATTCCTGTTAGCATTCCTAATTCCTACGTGGCATCACATGTTCTATCCTCTTCTACCATACCATATATAATCATTCCATTTACTTTCCCTACTACTACATACACTCCATCACCACTTTCCCTTCCACCTCATACCACTTACAATGACCCTCTCATAACCCAACTTTTTCAAATAGTTTCATCTATGCAAAAAAAAATATCCACCATAAACAAAAATTAGAATGGACCACCCACCTATTATGTTTGAAGCAGCCCACTCTCTTTGGAAATATTATGAACACCGATGCCACAAGGACTAGAGATTCCTAGAATTGAGAAATATGGAGGGAAGGGAGATCCTTCTAACCATGTTAATGCTTACATCGTCTTATGTAGTAACTTTTTCCTTGATCATAAACTATTAGTGAAAATGTTTCCTAGAACCTTAAAAGACACTACCTTGGAATGGTTCTCATCCTTCCCGAACAATCCAGTTCGTTCGTTCAATGAACTAGTTGATGCATTTATAAATCATTTCCAAGTGCATATGACTCCAAAGAAGACCTTGGCCGATTTGATGAGATGCAAGCAACATGAAGAAGAAAAGATAACTGATTTTATCTCATGCTATCAATCACTTTATTCTCAAATCGATGTTAAGATTCTTGATCCACACCTTCAAAAGATGTTTATATAAAACTTGCAAACCAAACTTCCAGAAAAACTCACCATGATGAAATTTTTGTCCTTTATGCTCTTGTGTAACACCCTTTTCAATTATCACAATTCAGTTAGTAGTCGTGATGCAAAGTTCACTTCTAACTGAGCTGAGAAATCTGAACATGCCTACCCTAGCAATTCCCAACCATTTAGAAAACAAAACAAAGGTTCTTATAGTTCAACCCCCCTCAACAACCAACTCAACCCGTCAACAACAAAGTAGTAGCTATTAAAACCACGGTGCCCTATAGTTATGGAGATCCGAAAAGACAATCCACACCTTTACTAGACACCTTTCATAACACAATGTCCCAAATTTTGCAGCAACAAATGATTACCTTGCTTGTTGTCAAAGCACCCAATCCTACTAAGCCTTTACCTCCAAACTTTAAATCCAATGCTTATTGCCATTATCATAGACAAAATGGACATGACACAAAACATGTAAGCATCTTAAACACCTTGTGCAAGACTTCATTGATTCTGGTTGTCTATCCATTGCAGGTGTTAATGATCAAGGCAATAAGTTTGTTGCCCCTCCAAATAAAAACTTACAAATCTTCACTGATCCAATGCCCAAACACAATGTTTCATTTGTCAAATCTACTGAAACTCCAAATAATTATGTGATGAATTTTCATATAGATGCTAAACATCCTGATCCCATTCCACATATTACCACTATAAATCCTATGGATGAAATGGTAGGTGCGATAAACGTTATCCCTCGTAAGTTCCAACCTAAGAAATCTCTTGATATTTCTGTCTCCTCTAAATACATACTTAAAAATATCCTCGATGGTCCTCTTTACATAGCCGACCATATTTATGAGAAGCCCACTAATGGGATACTCATAGATCCCGCCTACGGAGAGAACATGATCACCGAGGAATTTTTGGTATTACATAATCTTTATCAAGATGATTATGATAAACCAAAAGAATGGATCAAAACACACAATGGTTTTGCTTTCCCTATGATAGGATCGATCATCCTTCCATTACAAATAGGACCAAAAATATTGGATGTCACATTCTCCATCATCCCGCAGTCGGACTAGTTTCATTTGCAGCTAGGTCACCCATGGCTTCACTCAATGAAAGTTGTCCCTTCAATTAAACACAAATGCTTAAAGTTTCCATTTGACAATGAAATATTCACTATCCACCATAGCGGATTTAACCCTTTTTATTCTAAAGAAATTTTTTCCTTCTAATCCTTTTGGCCCAAGCCCATGGAACCTAAACGCCTTGCAAAGACTTCTTTTTCATTGCTTACCAAAAATTTAAGGTAAAGAAAATAGTAGACTTGTCTCTCCGCAACATGTCCCCGTCCACTTTCGGCACTCCTATCCTAGATGAAACAATGCTTCAACTTGAACAAGAACCAAACAACCAAGCTAAACCAACACCTGAAACCTCCCTGACATCGTCTAAGAGACCATGAGATAATGATAACAACTTCGTCATGCCTCCTTGTATAAAACAAGTTTATAAAGAAAAAGAGAGTGGATGACCAACCTTCCATGGTTCCTTCCATTCCTCCCCCAGGAGAAGACAAGCAGCCTATGGTTGATCAACCCAGTCCTTCACAAACACAACTCGACAATAAAACTAAAAGAAACAAAGGAGCTAGAGAGCATAGGCGTCAACGCCGTGCCCTTGCATGCAAGTTACACACAAAAGAAAATAAATAAAATCAAAATCCACACTTGAAAGAAGCAATGCATGATGACCCTCCTCCCCAACCACAACAAAATGATTCAATACAACAATCACAACAAGTGGTACACCCTGCACTAGACATTATCATTCATCCTCTTGTTGTGATTAATTTGGATAATGATGATGAGATTGCTAAAATTGACGAAGAGGTGCATAATGATTTGAACACATTATTTTCCTCTTCCATGAGCTTAAATGAAAAATCTCCTACAAAGAGTGTTGAACCTAGTGCTTCCCCTAGTTCGACACTTTCTCTTGTCCCTTTGGCTAGTTTCCCGCCCTTGGCATATCACGAACATGATTGGGAGGCGAATGACTTGCTCAATGATTGACTTGCATTTGCCTTACTAGTCTTTTACATGTTATTTTTATTTTTCTTTCATGTGTTTGCATGTGCATAACATGTTCCCCCATGATGTGTTGTTTGATGTTCTCTCTCTCTTTGTGACATTCATCTATTTGTACATTCATTCTTCTATATGTCGTACATCGCTTTCGCCTTTTTCTCTTTTGTCTTTTTCTTGTGTTTTCCTTTTTGGGATGACACAAGGCATTGAGATCGATATGTATCTCTTATGTTGACCCAAAAGGACCCTTTTCTTTTTCTTTTCCTTTTATTTTGTGTGTTTTCCTTTTGGGTATGACGCAAGGCAATGAGACATTTGTGTCTCCTTCATGTTGACCCAAAAGATTTTCCATTTTATTTTGCCTTTTTTGTTTTCATTTACTTGTGTTTTCCTTTTGGGGATGATGCAAAGCATTGATACACCCTATAATTCTCCCATATTGACCCAAACATATCTTTTTTTTTCTTTGTTTCCACTCTCTTTGTGTTATTCTTCCCATTCTATGTATTTGGGGGATGATGATAGTTTCGAGCTCCTTCCATAACATTGCAACAAAGAACATACTGACCCTAAATCCATAGATCCCTTATGTGTTTGGTGTTTTGTGGGCAACCCATTTATTTTCTCTTTTCCTTTCCTTCACATGACGTAGCCTTACTAAAAAACATATGACTTGGCATAGGGGCTTTCCAAGTTGGCTCTCATATATTCTTTCTTCTTTGCATTTTTTTTCATTTGCTACTTTAAAGTAATTGCTCATAGAATGGTGTGTAGCAATTCCTTTAAAGTGGGGGCATACATTAGCATCATCATTTTGCATTTTTTTCTTTTCTTGGTTCTTAGTGCAGTATTCTTGCTTCACAAGATGTGTTTGTCACTTTGTGGATGACATTGGGTGTAATGTCCTTCATGAGTGTGATCTATCTTACCATATTACATTCCTCTTAGTGGCTTGATGTGATGCACTGCATCCCCTAAGTTGCGAATTTATATCCTTTGATCAATCCTCTATTGGAGATATTAGACACAATGTTCCCTAAGTTAAATACCTCACATGAACTAAGCAAGACTCCTTTGAGCATTCTTTTTCATGTTGCATGTTGTATTTATTATATGGCCACCTTGCATAGCACAACTTGCATGCCTATGGTTCCATCACGTTTGTTCATGAGCTCAAAGCATATGAAATTTCGCTTGTCTCATGAAGCTCGAAAAGTAATTTTCTTTTGTGGCCCCTTATTAAAGTTATCAGGAGGTAAAATTTGGTATGATTGAGTGGGAAGCCCGTTCCGAGGCATGACTTTCCCCATAGCCACCTACGTGTGTGTGAGTGCATACCAGCCATGAGTGTATGTTTCTCACCTTTTTATACCTTCTCACCCAACGAACAACCATGAGTTTCATCACCTCAAAGTGAGTATGCATTTTCTTTTTGGAAAAATAGCTAGATCTGATCCACAACGAGATGGACAAATGATCGAAGCTTGATCCGACTCTCTTTCCCTCTCCTTCTCTCCCTCTTCATTTACACCATTCTCATGTGTGTTTCTTTGTGATCATGTTTAGTTTTCCATGGGATCTTCATCCTGGGGGCTTGATCATCCCTCTTGATCATTTATGTCTCATCTTGCTAGCATTAGTTCATTGGAACCCCTCTTGATTGCATGTTCGACTACTTTAGTGTGAGTTTGAAGTAGTTTCATCCTCTCACTAAAGTGGGGGCTAAATGTGGACACAAAAAAAGTAACCCTTCTACTTTTTCTTCCTGTTTGGGCCCTCCTAGTGATTTTTCCTTGATTTAATGTTGTAATGTGGTCAAAAAATTCACGTTAGGTCTTAGGCCCTTGAGAATCATTAAGAATTCTATGATGTCTTGTAAAAGTGTTGTAACCCACTTTCACAATTTCTAGGACCCTTTCATTATAATTCACCTAAATAACCTCTTTTTATCACTTACCAAGCCTTATTTCAAAGTGTTGTAAAGAGTTGTAACAAACTCTCACACTTTTCTAGGCTTGTCATCAATAATTTGACTGTTTCTTATGTTTAAATGACCCCTTAATACACTTTTCAACCCTACTTAAGTGTGTTTCAGAGAATAATCCCGTTAAACATCATTAAATACACTTTAATTCTTGACACCCATTAAAATTTCCCTGGTGGGACTAAGTCGCCACCTAGGGCGACTTAGTCCCACTTGGCACAAAAATCAAAATTATTTTAAATTTATGGTGGGATATTATTCTCTTAACCTTGAGGTCAACTTGTGATGTGTTATTTTCAAGAAATTTTGTAAAATCAAGTATAAATAAAGGGTTTTCCTCTCATTTTCACCACCATAATTCATTTTCAAGCAATCTATTCATTCACTTAATCATTCAAGCAATTATCAAGCACTTTGGCATTATCAAGTCTACATTGGAGCATCTACTTGCATATCTTTAGATTTCTACATCAAGGGTTTGGTGAGTTGTAACATTGCATGTTGTTCATTCATCATTCTCTTTCTATTTCATTTCATTTTCAAGGATTTGATTACCAAATTAGGGTTTGACCAAGGAAAACCCCTATTCACTAACCCTTAACCCTTTTCCCCCTCTTTGCATATGTGTTTTGCAAGTCTTGTATGTAGGTTTGTGAAAGAGAAAGGTGTTAAAAGGTGTCATCATTCCATCAAAGTCATTCAAGTCAACAAAACCTTAAGAGAAGCTTGGAGACCTCTCACAGACTGATTTTTGTACATTCAGAACCAGACACCTGTCAAGAACATAAGTACAGGTTGAAGGCTACAAATTCCTACCTCGAATTTCTTAAGATTCCTAGGTGGACTAAGTCATCATCTGTGGTGAATTAGTCCCACTGTTAGTGTTTTTTTCATTTCTGGATACCCTTTTGGCCGAAACTTGTTCCAGCAGAATCTCCTTGAAATAGGACTAAGTCGCCCAGCTTGGTGTAAGTGTCCTAGTTGGCTTCAATAATAAATTTTGCAAGATTATAGAGCCTCTTTGCATCACATTTCAGTTTTTTTAGTTTTCAGGTGCACCTCTTCAGTTTCATTCATTTATGTTATTGTTTGTTTGCATTCTTAGGTCATTTTGTATATAACACTGTGTTTTCAGTCATCTTGCATTTCTTAATTTTTGCATTCATAATTCATTTCATTTATCAGTTTATTGCATTAGGACATTACATTTAGGCATACTTCATTCATATTTTCATTAGTTTTGAGTGGGGACATTGCCCATTTTGGCCTACCTCTCTCCTTTTAGGTGAAAAACCATAGAAATGTTAGGGAGTCTTGTGGAGCCAAAATCTTTGTCCATAGTTACTATACTCCTTGTAGCATCATAAATTGTCACACTTGACAATTTCACACTATGTTTTTCCCCCCTTAATTTATTGCACATGATTAAGCTCCTAATTTCCTAAGTTAAGCATTTTATAGCCAATTTTTACTATTTTCTAAGAAATTGCAAGCATTGAAAAAATGCATTAATTCAATGTTTTCTCCCTGACACCCTAAGTCCTAAAAAATAGGGCCAATATTTGGATTCCCTTGGGTGTCCTAGTCTCCCTATTTTGTCGGGATCGAAATTTGAATATATCGATGTTGACATTTCAACATTTAAAATTCAACTTGCAAAGGTTGGCTATCGGGATATATGTTTTGGGAAATTGAGTAAATTCCTATAAATACCTAGTTATTGCATCATTTCAAATCTAAGGAGAAATTATGAGAAATTATTGTTGTCAAGAGCACTATTAAGCAAGTAGAGAGAAAAAATTCAGATCTTTATTGCAACAATTCAAGATCCAAACATTATGTCAAATCCTATACGAATCTATGTATGTTCATGTTGTCATTGTTTGTGAGGGCTAACCGTTGTTGTAGGTCTCCAAGAAATTCAAGAAATCAAGCAAACATGATCTAGTAACTTGAAGTGATGTGCATGACTTAGGAAGCCATTGAAGGGTGGTGAGTTGCAACACTTTGTGATTTATTCATTCCTTCCTTTCATTTATCCATTTATAATTGACATTTCTATTATGGAAGTGGAAACACTAGCGCAGGGTTTGACTAAGGCAATCCCCTAAATGACACAACATTTCTTCTCTTTTTGAATGTGCAAATTTCAAGTTTGGAGAGGATTGAAAGGATTTTGAAGATCATTTATCCACTATTGTATTCAAAACCCTACATCTTGTCAACTCACAAAAACTCACCTACAAAATTATCTGACAATGTTTCGACAAGTTTGCGAGCAGGAATAGGGATCTCAAATATGGCATCAGATGACTAGAAAAGCAAAGAAGGACACCCCTACAAGGACTTAGACACCCTTGGGTGACTCTATCCTCCTATAAAAACCAACATCAAACTTTCGGGATAGGTATATAACACTTTTCCTTTCCCAAATCTACTTAAAATTCTCTATTTTAGTTTGTTAATTGTTGGAAGCTTGCATTTTTCATATTAGGTCATATAGAATAATTAGATTAATCAAGTTAAATCAATTCCAATTCATTCCAAGACCCTAAAATATGTAGATATAGGTTTTCTTGGCTCACCTTCATGGTTGAAGGTCAATCTAAACACCTTGTTGATCTCCATCTTACTAAAACATTAGAAAAATTTCTCATAACACATAAAAAAACCCTCCCAAAACTTGAATCCTAGCTTTTACAAATTAGACCTAGAGTTCTCTTTTTCTTTGTTTCATTTTGGTGAACCCAACATTTTGACATAATAAACCTTTTGAAATTTGAAGTAATTGAACCCTAGATCTAGGTTTTGTATTGTATTATTTGCATGTCTCATTTAGGGTTTCATTTTTGCATCATAAAAGATCACAAAATTTTAAAAAAAATTGCATCTCATATTGCATTGTAGGTTTCATTAGGGTTTATTTTAGACATTTAGATTAGATCTACATTCAAAATTACATTCATATTTGTTACTTTTTGTTCAAACATTGAAATTGAAAAAATTCTAAAAAAATATTTACTCACACCTGTTTACACACAGACCTAGAAACCCTAAGTAGTTTTCTAAACATTTAAACTTTCAATTTTTACCCCCTTCTCCAGGACTGGGACCCCCTTGGGCACCTCTATCTTGCTACTAGGGGCTCAAATTTATTTTGCAAAGGTTTTTGTCTCTGTATTTTCAATCTATTTCTACTTGCAAATGTTTGATTTGAAATTCTAGAAAAGTGTTAGTGCATGTAAAAGAAAGATGTCATTTCACTTAATTTGTTACAAATTTGGAAAGAATTATTGCATTTCAGTGCTAGAAATTATCATATTTTTAGGACAATTATTTACATTTCCTGAAGCATTGCATAATTTAGGTAAATTAGTTTTCTTTTTTCAAAAATTCAAAACCATAGGTTGTTACAACACATTGCAAATTTGGAAACTCATAAAACTAAAACTAAATTAATTATAAATCTTGGTTTTCAAGCTACACATAGTTAGTTCCTATCACTAGTGCCTCTAAAATTTAAATCTCAGAAAAAGACCTGATTTCTATAATTATAATCTCCCTACTTATGAGTACATTCTAAAGAAATGAAATGGAACCATTGAGAATCATATTAGTCATTCTCCCAATATATCTCCCAATTGTGAGAGTATCTTGGAATGTAAGAGAATGAGGTCATTGACATATTTCTTAATATCACTTTGCCTAATCTTCATTCATCTCCCAAAATCTCCCTTGCTTGTAAGAATATTTTGGTGCAAAAGGATGCATTGACAATCATGACAATCATATTTGTTCTTCTCTTGATACCTCACTTACTTGTGAATAAGGTGTCTTGGTGTTAGAGGATCCAATCATTTAGTGTCTCGAGAATCTAGTTTTTTCTCTCCTAATACTTCTCCTACTTGGGAAGATATTATGGTGCAAGAGGATGAAATTGCTAATACATTTCTTTCAAAATACAGTAAGATGGGTTGCATAGATAAATATTCTAAGGTGATGTTAGATCCCCCCTCGATAGAAGATCATCAAGTTAAGTTTGTTGAGGTTATGAACGCACAATTATCTATTAGATATCCTGTGATTATTGGACCCCCTAAACTCCTTTTGGAACTCCTAAGATTCCTCTAATTATTAGACCTCCTAAGTCACCTCTCATTATAGGACCTCCTAAACCTCATGGCCATGTCTTAAACTTTACAAAACACCTCACTAGTAATCATGTGTCACAACAACCAAGCTATCCAAAGTTTCTCACACATATAACACTAGAAATAATAAGCAACCAAAACAAACTCTAAGATCCATCCCATTACCTCAACCATACCTACCACCCGCACCTAACATTATGCAACATAGTGGTAAATAATTTGATCTTGTTGAGCAACTTCGTAACACTCCTGCTAAGATCTCTTTATGGGATTTGATTCAAACATCACTTGTTTATCATGACATGCTTCAAAATGCTTTATATAAAGTTTTCATACCTCCTAGTGTGCAACCAAATGATGTAGAAAATTGAGAGTATGAATTCGGGTAATGTGGATATTGTCTTTCATCAAAGTGAATTACCCCCTTTGGAAACAAAAAAAAAATGATGCCTTGATGATAATGGTTAGTATTAACAAGGTTGGTATTAGGCGTACCATTATTGACAATAGATTAGGGATTAATGTTTGTAGTCTAAATATTTTGGATAGAATTGAAGTGGAAAAATATTTAATTCAACCCGTTGATTTATCAATCAAAGGTTTTGATAATGTGGAAAGACAATCACTTAGTGTGATAATGTTACCTATTAAAGATAGTAAGATTGTGTTGCAAACTCCCATCTATGTCATTCGCCATGATCTTTAATATAATATTCTCTTGGGTAGACCATGGATTAATGAGATGAAAGGTGTGCCTTCAACACTTCATCGTTTAATGAATACACTTACAACAATAAGGTTTACATGATAAAAGATGATCCAAAATATGAAAATTCTTTACAAACTAAAATAGGAACGAATAATCCTCTTGGAACATTGACACCAACTACAAAAGTGGGACCTTTGTAGAGTAAAGATAAAGATGAGTGTCTATCATCGGTGACAAAGTTTTTGGATGATGTTTGGTGATCATTATATTTCACACCTATATTTGCAGGGGAATACAAGATTACGCCATCAAAATCAAAAAATCAAAAAGAAGTTGTAATGATATCGACACAATATATCATTGAATAATCAAAATCATCCAATTCTACAACTTCTATCAAAGAGGAAAACACAAATTACACCACTTATGATGAAACTGATTAGAAAAACCACCTTCTTTGAAAGCAATGGAAGTTCTTTATAAAAGAGGTTATCAAATTTTGAAACAATTTGGCTATAATGGAAAATGATTTGGTGTAAAAGAACAAGGTATTTGTGTCCCTATAGAGCCTAACACACAAGAAACAAAAAAAGGTCTTAGTTATTATCCTTCAAAAATACCAAAAACATCTTCAATTAATCATACAACAGACAAATAGCATTAGTTGCCACTCCTTGCCATGTGGTAGTTGTAGTATCACAAAATACTCACTACCATGCATAGGGTATAAATTAAGTTTTATGTAATCATATTTCATTTCACAAGGAGCAACATATTGTCATCCATTTTGAGCTCAACTTTGTCCCTACACTTGGAGGGCAAGGGGTTAGGTAGCCTTATGTTAGATGAATTCCTTTTAGAAAGGGATCCCTTTGTTTCTCCTTAAAACATTAGTGTATCAAGTACACTAACATTTTAAGGGGGGGAATATAGTCCATTTCTCATTGTTTGCATAGGAAATGGTACCTTTTTAGTAATGATAGCATACATTTCCTATGATTTGTGTCCTTGGAAATGAAAGTGTAGCCTTCTTGACCTATGTTAGTATATCTTTAGTGGTGATATTGGGCTTGATGTCCCCTAAGAATGTGACCTTTCTTGTAATATGATGTTCCCCTTGGTGATAATGCTATGATTAGTATGCCCTAAGGTGTGAATTCTTCTATTCCATGACTAGTCTTCTCTTGGTGGTGATGTTATGTGCAATGATCCTTAAGGTGTGACATTTCATATATTAAGCAAAGCTCCTTTGTTGTTTTAATAAATCATCTTTTGTGGTGTTGTTATAACACCCCTTGAGGTTTTGGCCTTATCTTTTCATCGTTCATGCACCTCCTTAGGTAAGTTTGTGCACCTCCTTAGGTGATTCTGGAATTTTTGCTTCACTTAGTTCACACGTGTTGAACTTAGTGTTGTTTTGGATGAAATCTTTATCATTTTGTAGCACCTTATCAAATTTTTTAGGGAGTATAAATTTTGGTATGGTTGACATGGGTGCACACCTAATGAAAAGTGGACTTCACTAGACCTTGTGTGTTTCTCATTTTTCTACTTTTTCTTGGGGGCTCACCTAGTGAATATCGGACTTCACTAGCCCATGTTGCCTTCTATTTTGTGATTCACCTAACAAATATTATAATTTTCTATTGTGTGATTCATGAATTCCTTAACATGGTCACCGAGCATAACACAACTTTCTTACTAAGAGGATCTATGTATTTCATGAGTGTGTGGCATAACACAGCTTGCTAGCCTTGTGAAACCCATCATATTGCATGGACACATAGCATAATAGATCTTGCTAGCTGCAAGTAGATCCATCTAGCTCATGAGTGATGTGGCATAAAACAACTTACTAATCCTCATGGGAGAATTCCTTTATACTATGGATGACATTTGGCATTTGAGACAAATTTAATATTGAGGTCTCTTTGCCTTACCGACTCGAATCCATTTAGTACTAACCTTGTGTTTTATTGTGTGTGTCTTCTTCACGTTTTCATTGTTTTTGCATTGTTTCTTTTCTTTTCATCATCATCTTTATGTTATATCATGTCATGTGTTTTCATCATGTATGTTATCTCATTGCATTACATACATGTGTGTGTTCCTTTGTGCTTATGTTGGTTTACCATGGGATCTTGGATCCTAGGGGCTTGTGCACTCCCCCTTTATCCTTAGTCATCCTCTCTTTTCAACATTTGTACATTCAGACCCTTCTTGACATATAATTTCTACTTTAGTGTGAGTCCAAGCATAAGTTCATACTCTCACTAAAGTGGGGACTAAATGTAGCATCGTAAATTATCACCCTTGACAATTTCACACTATATTTTTCTCCCCTTAATTTATTGGACATTATTAAGCTCCTAATTTCCTAAATTATGCATTTTATAGCCTATTTTTATCAATTTTTGAGAAATTGCAAGCATTGAACAAATGCATTAATTCAATGTTTTGTCTCTGACACCCTAAGTCTTGGAAAATATGCTTAGGATTGGGATTCCATTTGGCATTACAATCCCTCTATTTTTTTGGGATCCAAATTTGAATATGTTGGTGTTGAAATTTTAACATTTGAAGTTCAACTTGCAAAGGTCGACTATTGAGATCTATTTTTTTAGGAAATTGAATAAATGCCTATAAATACCTAGTTATTGCATCACTTCAAATCTAAGAAGAATTTATGGGAAAATATTATTGTCAAGAGCACTATCACGCAAGTCAAGAGCAACATTTCAAAGCTTTATTGCACTAATTCAAGATCCAAAAATTATGTCAAATCCTATGTGAGTTCATGTATGTTCATGTTGTCATTGTTTGTGAAGGCTAACCCTTGTTTTATGTCTCCAAGCAATTCAAGAAATCAAGAAAGCAAGATCCGAGACCTTGAAATGATGTGTATGACTTCAGATCTTCAAGGAATACATTAAAGTGTGGTGAGTTGCAACACTTTGTGATTTCATCATTCCTTCCTATCATTTATCCATTTACCATTGATATTTCCATTGTGGAAGTGGAAACACTAACATGGGGTTTGACTAAGGCTAGCCCCTAAATGGCACAACATTTCTTCTCTTTGTAAATGCACAAATTTTAGGTTTGGAGAGGATTGAAAGGAGTTTTAAGATCATTTATCCATTATTACATTCAAAACCCTATACCTTGTCAACTCATGAAAAATCACCTACAAAATTATCCAATAGTGTTTTGAAAAGTTTGCAAGAGAGAACAAGGATCTCAGATATGGCATCAGAGGATTGGAAAAGCAAAGAAGGATACCCCTACAAGGACTCAGATTCCCTTGGGTGAGTTTGTCCTCCTATACAAACCAACATCAAAATTTCAAGAAAGGTACACAACAGTTTTCCCTTCCCATATTTACCTACGATTCTCTATTTTAGTTTATTAAATGTTGGAAGCTTGAATTTTTCATATTAGGTCATATAGTATAATTAGATTAATCAAGTTAAATCAATTCCAATTCATTCCAAGACCCTAAAAGATGTAGATCCATGTTTGGCTCACCTTATTGATCTCAATCTTAATGAAACATTAGTAAAAGAACTTGTAACACACAAAACAAACCCCCCCAAAACTTGAATCCTAGGTTTTACAAATTAGACCTAGGGTTCTCTTTTTCTTTGATTCACTCCTTATAAGTTTTTCAAGTCCCTCTCTTGAAGGATCCTCCAAATATTTCCCTTCATTATATTCTCTTTTAAAAAACATAGGCTTTAAGGGTTTTGATATGGAACTCCCTGCATATTTACCATTTCTATATGTGCTTCCTTCTCCCTAAGATTCTTTATTCACCTATAAATTCTTCAATGTATTTAGAGTATTTTCCATGTACCATTAAATAAATCAATGTATCTTGTCTTTAATTTATTTTTATCACATTATCTTGGAATAATTTTTCTCTATCTTCAACAATTAACATTATTTCTTCCCTTATTATTTGTTCTATGTTGTTGGGAATTAGTTCTAACAACTTCCTTTGCTCTCTTATTTGATACTAAAGTTCTCTATCACACAGAAGCATCAACAATTAACTTCACCATATATTAAATCAAGAACTTTTCTTTGGTAGCTCTCTAATGTATCAACCAAAATAATTTACATATAGTATCAAGTCTAAAAATGTATTATGATTTGATGCAGGAGCATCCAACGGTGTAGGGCAATCTTGCATCACCCAAAAAAAAAATTATTTATTTTCTTTAGCTTTTTTGAGTCCCATGATGGCACTTAATAGGTATAAGACTGTCAGGGATCAAAAATAGTGAAAAACGGGCACTTACTATTTTTAGTAAGTCAACCTAAACGGGCTTGTATGGTTGTGAAAATTTACCCCAAGGAGAAAAGCTGAAAAAAATTTCCAGTCACGAAAGAATCACCTTAATACCATACACGGTTTGGGAGAAATTAAAGTTTTCATCTCGAGAAATTTCTCCAATGCAACTCCAAATTCAGATATAAAACTTTAGAGGCCCTGAAATAGCTCAAAAAGTGGCTGAACCAATCAACAGTTAGTTTATGTGTTGTAGAGATTGTTGAGAGCTTTCCAACAATATGCAATAATAGCAAACAAACACCCAGATCAAAAGTTATGGCCTTGCGAAGTTGGTCCTCTAAAAAGTGAATTTCATTAAAAATTCTTCCTAGGCCAGAAATCAAACGGCAAGACTTTTGGCACCAAAACAAAAAGGGGAAATTTGAACTTTCTAGACTATTCTAGGGCGATAATTGGGGAAAATAAAAAAGGGTTAAGTGGGGGTTGTAGAAGGGGGCCTTGATATTGCAAATTGTGGCTCTAAATAAAAGATTTTCTTTCCAAAGTTGATTTTGTTGTAATGAATCAAGCCCATGAGGCTGTAGCATGTAAGCTTTGAATCTGTAATTTCATTTTCTAAAAAATAATTGAAAGTGAGTCATTTTTCTGTTTCCCATCTTCTATTTTGGTATCTGTTGTTGTGATTTTTGTGGGTTTTGGGTGGTGTGGCCCTCATCAATGATCGACTCTCAAAAACCCTTGATTTCCCTTACAAAAATTGATCCCAAAATTTGCAAGTTTGATACAATGCAAAGAAGAAATTAGTTAACTTCAATTTATAGATAATAATAGTAAATAATAGTAGTGTTATGGCATCAATCTGATATGTATCATAAATTATCCATATTTTATTATGAACACCAAATTACATGTAAACTATCAGTATTATTACACCTAAAATCACTAAAAGGCACCCAAATGATAAAATATGAATCCCAAATTATATCATTTTATTCTCAAGGGAAATTATATTCAAAATATATATTTTTATGTCCTCAATTTGCATCCAAAACAAATCTATAAAAATTATATTGAAAACAACTCCCAAATCACTACACCTGATTTCACCAAAATGCACCAAAATGATAATTTTTGCCTTAAAACTCTAGGAAATTTTTTGTTTTGATAAAATACCATTAAGAAAATGATATAGGTTTTTATGATAGCCAAAATAATATTAGCTACAAAAATAACAAGTTGAGACTATCCCTCTAAAATCCTCATAATAGTGCATAACTCACACACCAACAACAATGGAAGACTCCAACTAGGAGATAACTAGCATATATATTTTTTACTTTATAAAATACACCTAGAGATATCCTTCTCAACGTGCCTATATATTATGCTTTTTTGTGAGAAATTGATTAAAAAATAGGTGCCTCGAAAAGGATATCTCTTAGTGTATTATATATATATATGCTAGTAGCATTCATAGTGTAACATGTAAAGCATAAAATGAACTAAGGTTAGGGTTAAGTTTAGAGATAGAATTAAGGTTAGGGGTAGGGTTAGGGTTATGTTTATGGTTAATGTTATGATTGTGGTTATGGTTAGGTGTAACATGCCCCTTGTTCTACACAGTAATTTTCCTATGTTTTACCACAAGTGAATTTAATCTAATGGCTAAACACATAGCAATAAAAAAAATTCTTTTCAAAACAAGATAAAATGCACACATGATAGCAAAAAAATATCTTTCTCATTTCATTCAATGAATTGTATAATATTTCCAAGGAAATAATTCCATAATCTAAAAACAAAATACATTTTCCATCTTTCAAAGAAATAGATACAAGCTACATACATAGCTCACTTGAGCTCCATTGGCACTAGAAATTCAATTGATTCAGGAAATCCCCTTTCAAATCTTGGCTTGATGATTGGGAGGAGAAGCATCACTCAAGTGATTTTTTTCCATCCACAGACTAACTACGATCCCCCACACATCTACCACATATGGTAAGATGGCCCTACCCTTCGACGAAGAGCTTTGGTCTAGAAACCACAAAATACTAGCCTATCTCGAGCTCGTGTTGTGTCTTGCATAACTAGAACTTTAACATACATCTCATCTATGTTCTACATGTATGACATTCTCGGACTAGCATGAATGAGTAAGGTAACACAATGAGCTGACAGTGTAACCAATGGAAAATTACACCACTTTGGCCAAAGTATTCATCACCCCTCTTGCAGAATGGATGCCACACACACATCCACCATTCTAACTTGATTTATTAAGACCAACTATATTCTATGCATAGGAAATTCCCTCCATTGGATAATCTACAACCCCAAGAACAACATATATACTAAGTATTTTATGACTCCTCTACTAGGTTAAATAAGTGTTTCCATAACCTACCAATTCAAACTAGCTTAAGCTTAATCGACCAATTGAAGATCTCAATACTATATATATAACTATATTTTTTCCCACTCCTTAATATGTATTATGTACAATCACTTCAAACAATAGAAAATTCCAATCTATAACAACAAATGACTATCTATGCTAAAATAAATATTTATCTAAAAGCTTATTCTTTTTCCAAACAACAACCAAGCAAAATATAATCAATTCAAAATCAAAAAATCATAAAAGAGTAATACTCAACATTCTTGTAAGTATAAAGCTCCAATTGATCTATTTAGGTTCCCAATTCCTAGCCTCCTCAAATTAGGCAACTTCAAAAAATAACAACATAGTGCAATTATGCATCCCTTTGAGGTAAAGAATGTCTCTATATATACACAAAATTCAGCTTCTATAGGCTAGAAACAAGGTGGATGGATTGACACTTCTCAGCTTGCATGATTTGACTCAACTTGGAAAACAAAAGGTGGTAGAATTCAAACTTAATACTCAACAAAACAAAACAAAAAGTTGCTTCATTCAAAGACAACAAAATTGCATTTAAGATATGCAAGCTAAAATATTAAATAGGTTGACTCAATTCATGCTAGCATTTAATTGACTTAAATTCTTCCATTTACTTTTGTTTTCATTGTTGGACAAAGCTCACAAAATAGACTTCTAATGCAATGCAGATATTCATAATTTGGTGCCACATAAACCTCTTACATGCTTTTGGTGTTTGCAAATTTATGACCAAGTCAAAGCTTTTAAATGCTTTACAAATAGCTTTCAATACTATTGACCAAGTCCTATATCTTTTCCACATGCCTTCCACTATATTGCGTTCCATTTGTAAGCATGGTAAATCATTATAAATCTCTATAGCACTGCCATAATGCACATTTCATTGTTACGTCGTTCACTATATGGAATGCACACTATATATTATGGTTTACATAGTATGTGGTTGGCTTATGATAATATCGGTGCTTTATTTATATAAACAACACTTTATCAATCATTAGAGTATATTAACAATAATATATATATATATATGCATTGCATATATTCTATTATACACACACACACACACACACACACACATATATATATATATAACTTAACATGTTATTATATATGTGTGTGTGTGTGTACATATATAGATATATATATATATATATATATATATATATATATATATATATCAACTCAAATGATAATAAATATGCATCATTCAATATTCAAATGTGCAGGCTTATGTCCATTTGCTATTTAAATCAATATCACACATGTATATATATACATATATACATATGTATATTTATATATATTAATATACTTGTATGGACATTGCCTCACATCAACACATACAGGTATATCAATATATATACACATACACACACACATATATATATATCCATCATATATATATATAACATTACCTTCAAACATACATAAAAATAATAATATCGACTAACATATATACACTAAATATATATACATGTCACTTTATCCATTTGATGTTCCCGTGCATATGGGTAATTCACCCATAAGCATGCGTAGATACATCTATCTACATATACTTATGTATGTGATTACTCATGTGTATGATTTCATCATGGACATGCGTATATGTATGTATATATACATCCTATGTATATATATCATCAATTGTACTCTTAAAGAAGTACTAAAAAAGACAAAGAAATGAAAAAACTTATTCCAAGCATAAATTTGCAACAAACAAAACCTCTCCTAAACAATTAATTCAAGGTATATTGACTTGACTATTCTAACAGTGAGTGTGTGAAAGCTCAACTTAGACTCATTAAGGGTTTCCAGACCAAAATTCTTCTCCTAAGTGATACTTCCCATCCCTTTCGAAGGCGTAAACCTACACCTGCAACCAACTTGTCACATTTGTAAAGGTAGTCAATTGATCACAAAACAATCACTTGAAATACATATTCAATAGTCAGAATTAAGACACATATAACATCAATTTGAATTAACCATTTATTCATTATATTTCCAAAAATTCATACAAACAAATTACATTCACATTTATTTCCATCAAAGTTACAAACACACACACACACATATGCAAGTATTACATCTAGCTAGGTAAAAGTAACTAGGTAAATATACTACGCGGTGTAATATATCCCCCCCTTGTGAATCATCATCCCTGATGATCTTATGTAGCAAACATAAATAAAAATCAACACATAATATTGTTTTCAAGAACTCTCAAAAGCATGTAAAACATGTGGAAACTTTTGCTCTATTTCAACATAGTCTTCCCAAGTAGTAGAATCTTCTACATACTAGTCCCACTAGACTTTGCACTACAGAACCTTTATGTTACGTAAGTGGATCTTATGCATTCCAAGCACCATAATAGGTTTGATTATTACGACTTCGAGGTCTTGTAACTATAAAGCATTCCAATCAATGACATGATTATTACCTGGTATATACTCCTTTAAGTATCAAACATGAAAGACATTATGCATCCAGACAAGAGCTGGTGGCAACACTATTTAGTAAGTGACAGGGTTTACGTTTTCTAGGACCTCAAATGGACCTACATATCATGGTGCTAGTTTAGACAACTTTCCAAACTTTATGGAACTCTTTTGAGGTTTTACTCTCAACAACGCCTTTTCCCCTACCTCAATTTTTTTAGGTACTCTCTTAGAATCTGCATAGCTTTTCTGTCTATCATTGGCTTCAACTAACCTTTGCTTAATAATTCCAACTTGCTCTTCCATTTTTGACATCTCTGGTCCAAGACTTATCCTGTCCTCAAGCTTATCCCAACTTATAGGAGTTTGACATTTTCAAACATATAATGCTTCAAAATGATCCATCTTAATCACGAAATGATATGGATTGTTATACACAAACTCCATTAAAGGGAAAGTAATCTTCCCACTTGTATTGTTGATCCGTACAATACATTCTCAGTGGATCTTCTAATACTTGATTCACCCTTTCAGTATTCCCATCTGTCTCTGGATGATATGCAAAAATTATATTCAATTGAGTTCCAAGTGAGGAAAACAAGGTTTTCCAAAACCTAGAGGTCACACAAGCATCTCTATCTAAAAAAATCTTTTCAGGAATCCTATGTAATCTAAACACCTCTTGCATGAATTTTTGAGCTATGACGGGAGCTCCATCTATCAAATTCCTAGGAATAAAATACGCTACTTTGGTAATTTTTTCCACTACCACCAAAATTGCATTGTGCTTATTCTTTGACATAGAAAGACCCTGCACAAAGTCCATACTAATGACTTGCCACTTCCTCTTAGGAGCATCATGAGGATACAAAAGACCTACTAGGTGTTGATGTTCAAATTTCACCCTTTGACACTCTAAGCATCTTGCTACGAATATAGGAGTGTCTCCTTTCATCCCTTTCCAAAAATTAGTGGCTTCACATCAATCAACATCTTAGTCACACCTAGATGTCTGGAATATGGTGCTTCATGCACTTCGTTCCATACTAGATTTCTCAACTCTTTAGAATTAAGCACTTACATTCTTCCTTTAAATCTTAACAATCCACTAGGTTCAAAATGAAATCCTTCGTACCTTGCATCTTATGAATTATACATGAGTGCTTGCTTAAATTTCTCATAGTACCTGTCACCCTTGGATTTTTGCAATAATTGACCCTTGAAGTTAGTTTGGATGGATACCATTGAGAAAATATGCCTTCTACGACTTAGGGAATCGACAACCCGATTTTATTTTCCCTTGATATATTTGATATTGAAGTCATAATCAAATATCAACTCTAACCGTATACATTGTCCTGCATTTAGGTTGGGTTGAGTAAACAAATACTTAAGACCATGATGCTTAGTCTTTAGTTCAAATAGCTTTCGAAGCTAATAATGCCTCCACATTTGTTATGCGTGAACAATTTCCACTAATTCTAAATCACGCGATGCATAATTTTTCTCATAAGGCTTCAACTTTCTTGATTCATATGCAATGACCTACCCTTCTTGCATCAAAAATTCACATGTTCCCTCTCCTAATGAATCTGTGATGACAATGAAATCACCATTCGGATCTAGTACTTTCAATATCGGAGTTGTAGTCAACTTCTCCTTGAGCAAATCAAATGTCGCTTGAAATGTTTTTGGCCACTCAAACTTCTTTCCTTTCCTTTGCAATGAAGTAATAGGAAATGCTATCTTGGAAAAGTTTGCAACAAACTTTCGATAGTAGCTAGCCAAAACCATGAAAATTCTAACCTCTAGTACTCTTTAAAGTATTGGCCATTCTAGCACCACGTTTATTTTAGTTGGATCCACTGGAATTCCTTTAGCTGAAATTACGTGACTTGAATACCTCACCTTCTTTTGAAAGAAAGTACACTTAGAGAGTTTTCCATACAATTTATGTTCTCTTAACCGCTAAATAACTATCTCTAAATTTTTGAAATGCTCCTCTTCATCCTTGGAATAAATTAAGATATCATCCAAGAATACTAAAACAAACCTATCCAAACAAACCCTAAAAACATTGTTCATTAGGTTCATAAATGTCACAGGTGCATTAGTTAGTCCAAAAGGTAAGACTGTAACCTCATAATCCCCGTATCTCATTTTAAAGATTGTTTTGAACATGTCTTCATCTTTGATTCTCAGTTGATGGTAGCTTGATCACAAATTAATCTTTGAAAATACAACTTCTCCTTGCATCTAATAAAAAAGATAATCGATACGTGGCAATGGATGTTTATACTTTATCATTGCTTTGTTAAGCATCTGATAAACATTACACAAGCGCAATGTTCCATCCTTCTTCACAAAGATCATTGATGCTCCTAGGGTAAAACACTAGGTCTTATCAATCCCTTAGATAATAATTCCTCCAACTGTGCCTTGAGTTCCATTAATTCTATAGTTTTCATTCTATAGGGCACCTTGGAAATAGGTTCATATCCTGGTACAATTTCAATAGAGAAATTGAATACCCTCTTGGGAGGTAATCCAAGTAGCTCATCTGGAAATAATTCCACAAATTTATGTAAAATGGGATACTTCTCTATATTTGTTTCTCTAGATTCCACCATTTCTCCTTCTTCAATCTCTAAAGAATCTTGTGGTTCACAATCCATGACATTATTTCGAGGAGTGAGTGACTTCCTTAAGTTATTCTATTTTTATTGCAAATAGTTGACAACCTTTTTTTTTCACCCTAAGCATTTGCAAGGAAAAAATTTGTCCTCTCTTGGCGTTCCTTGCAATGTCACCCAATTTCCTAGATCAAGACACTCTACTACCTTGGAATGACAATCCACTTTGGCTCTATGTTTCCATAGCCAATTCATTTCTAAAATGACATCATAAGATCCTAGGGGTGCTACGTACAATTTTAATTCAGTTGAGAAACTAGGAAGTTCTACTGTAGCTTTGAGCAATCATTTCTTCATCGTTGCTCTTATCTGGTTTGTATACTCAACAACCCAAGACTTTTCCATAAATCTAGATTTTCTAGATATTTGATTAGCTACTCTAGGTGAAACAAAAAATTTAGTTGCTATAGTATTAATAGGCTACATGGATCTTCTATTAGAATGTAGTTCATTGTGGAGGAAGAGATTTTTCATTTTCTTGAGATCTTGAAGGCTTGTTGGGACATTGAGCAACATAATGATCCCCTCCACAAGTATATCATCCTTCTACAGGTCCCTTCCTTTTTGCAGACTTGTCAAATTGATTAGCATTCCCTCCAGTATTGTTGAAATTCTTGTTATTGTTTCCTCAACAATCTCTTCTTGGTTCGTTTCAGTTGTTATGAGATCCCTTATTTCCTTTCCTTGGAGATTCTTGTGCTCCAAAAATCTTCTTTAGCACTTGATTTACTTGTGTCCCACCAAACTTCTTTTGGTTTCTATACTCCCAGTGGATTGAAATGGCTTTGAGCTTATGCTCTTGCTTGATTGCCTTTTTATATACTAGATCCATAGTTTTTAGACCATGTACATCTACTTCACCACCAATTGAGCTATTTAGCCCCTTGATGAACTTTCTAATATGAAAAAACATTCATCCTTCTGGTACATTGGCACGTACTTCAGAAGACGAGTGAACTTCTCCCAACAATCGTTCACTGACATATCACCTTGCTTCAAATTATGAAAATCAATCAATTTTTGGTCATAAAAGAGTTGGGGTAGCCATATTTTCCAAAATATTTTAGCAAACTCATTCCAAGTTAAGGTCAAAGAACTTAAACCAAGTTCCATATTTTTGTTCATCCACTAGTTAGAAGCTTCTCCTATGAACTGAAATGCACCCCAAACAACTTTGGTAACCTCATAATAGTTTCTAATCTCAAAATATTTTTCTATTTGAATTAACCAAGCCTTAGCCTCATCTTCGTTGGTGCTTCCCTCAAACTTTGTGGGGTAACTTTTCTCATATCCCTGGACAACTCAATTCTCACATGTTTTCTTTTTCTACTTTCAAATTTGGACAAAGATTCTTCTTCCCTATGTTGATTTGATTGATTAAGGTCATGATAATTCTCTCCTTCATCCTCATCGGGTATTTCTTCCTCTTCACCTATTGGAATTTCCTGACCTTCTTTTTCTTTCCTTTTCACTTCTTGTTTAAGATTTTCTATCCTTTCCCTAGTTTCATCCATGATGGCCAAGATACGATCCAACTTGGTTTTAGTGTTATCTGGACCTTGTCCAACTTCCTGACTTTCTCCAAGATTAGTCCTTGTTCTCACCATATTTTCAAGAAAAAATTATACTCGAGGGTTCATCTATATTAGATCCTATCATGGTTCACTTAACATATTGAAATTTTTTCAAAAGAGAAACATTCACACACAAGAAATTATATTTTGCTCACAAGTTTTGATATAGAAAATAACTTTTCATTTATTTATAAGGATACAATTTCCTTTCATTTACATTGAATGGCTATTCAAGTAGTCAAGAGGAGAGTATCCATCAGATTCACTCTCAGATACATAGCTTAATGGGGTATACCCTTCAAACTTTTGTTCATCTCTAATTTTTTCTTCTCTATCCCAAAAAGGATAGTATCCCTTAGATTTATCTTCTGATACAAAATTATGAGGTACATAACCTTTGACTCACCACTTGAGGCTATAATAATTATTTCAGCCATGGGTAAAACACGAGGATCTCTAAACAACATAGCTAGATTGATGCTACATTCTAAGGGCATATCCCTAGAAAGTGATAGTGAGTCTGACTTTGTCGAAGAGATAGGAGGTAGATAGTTGACATTGGATTCATTTATCATCCTTCTCTTTTCTCGACTAATTCATGATAGAGCATGCTTGATTATCTCGGTATCACCTAGCCAGATGCACTATCATGTTTAGTTCCTTCTATAGTATGAACAAGGGCTTCCTTTTCCTTCTTGACCCTTAGGTAATGCTCATTCCTGATTACTAACTTTCTTGCAGTTAACCTAAGACATACCATCCTGGCACAAGAATTTACCAAACATTAGTATTCACATAATGTTGGAAGGGAAAACATAGTGAGCACACAGGTTCCAGAGTTGAACCTAGTAGCTCTGATACCACATGTAACATGCTCCTTGTTCTACATATTAATTTTCCTATGTTTTACCACAAGTAAATTTAATCTAATGGCTAAACACTTAATAGTAATTTTTTTTCCTTTTAAAACAAGATAAAATGCATGCATGATAGCAAAAAAATATCTTTCTCATTTCATTCAACAAAATGTATAATATTTCTAAAGAAATGATTTCATAATCCAAATACAAAATACATTTTCCATCTTTCAAAGAAATAGATACAAGTTACAAACATTGCTCATCTAAGATCCATTGGCACTAGAAATACAATTGATCAAGGAAATCCCCTTTCAAATCTTGGCTTGCCAACTGGGAAGAGAAGCATCACTCAGGCATTTTTTCGCCATCCATAGACTAACTACGGTCCCTTGCACATCTACCATATATGGTAAGATGGCCCTACCCTTCAACGAAGAGATTTGGTCTGGAAACCACAAAATACTAGCCTATCCCGAGCTGGTGTTATGTCCTACATAAATATAACTTTACCATGCATCTCATCTATGTTCTACATGTATGAAAATATCAAACTAGCATGAATGAGTAACACAATGAACTGATAGTGTAACCAATGGTGAATTACACCACTTTGGCCAAAGTATTCATCACCCCTCTTGCGGAATGGATGTCACACACTCATCCACCATTCTAACTCTATTTGTTAAGACCAATTATATTCTATGCACAGGCAATTCCCTCCATTGGATAATCTACAACCCTAAGAACAACCTATATATACTAAGTATTTTATGACTGCTCTACTAGTTTAAACAATTGTTTCCATAACCTACCAATTCAAACTAGCTTAAGCTTTATCAACTTCACTCAATTGAAGATCTCAATACTATATATATAACTATATTTTCACCTACTCCTTAATATGGAGTATGTACAACCAATTCAAACAATAGAGAATTCCAATCTATAACAACAAATGCCTATCTATTCTCAAATGTGGGAAACAATCTTTCCCTAAAAGCTTATTATTTTTTCAAACATCAATAAAGAAAAATATAATCAATTTAAAATCAAACAATCATAAAAGAGTAAGATTCAACATGCATGTAAGTATAAAGCTCCAATTGATCTAGTTGGGTTCCCAATTCCTAGCCTCCTCAAATTAGCTTGCTACTTGGCAACAAAACACTTCTACACTTCCCAAACTCCCTCACAAATTCTCACAATAAATCTCTTGCAATTCACTCTTAAACCCTCCCTCACAAATCTTAGAAAAATAGAGCAACTTCAGAAAATAATAGGAGAGTGAAATTATATGTCCCTCTGAGGTAAAGAATGCCTCTATATATACATAAAAAATAGCTTCTAAAGGCTAGAAACAAGGTGGATGGATCAACACTTCTCAACTTGGAAAACAAAAGGTGGTAGAATTCAAACTTAATACTCATAAAAATAGAACAACAGGTTGCTTCATTCAAAGACAACAAAATTGCATTTAAGATATGCAAGCTAAAAGATTAAACAGGTCGACTCAATTCATGCTAGCATTTAATTGACTTAAATTCTCCCATTTACTTTGGTTTCCATTGTTGGATAGAGCTCACAAAATAGACTTCTAATGCAATGCAAATATTCATAATTTGGTGCCACATAAACCTCTTACGTGCTTTTGGTGTTTGCAAATTTATGATTTGAGTCAAGGCTTTTAAATGCTTTACAAATAGCTTTCAATAGTATTGATCAAGTCCTATATCTTTTCCATGCACCTTCCACTATATTGTGTTCCATTTGCAATCATGGTAAATCATTATAAATATCAATAGTGCTGCCATAATGGGTGTTTCATTGCCACACCATTCACTATATGGAATGTGCACTATATATTATAGTTTACATAGTATGCAGTCGACTTATGATAAATAAGTGCTTTATTTATATAAATAGCGCTTTATCAATCATTAGAGTATATTAACAATGATATATATATACATATATATAAATAAATAACTTAATATGTTATTATATGTATGTATATGTATATATATACACATATATATGTACACACACACACACACATATATATATATCAACTCAAACGATAATAAATATACATCATTCAATATTTGAATGCACAAGCTTATATCCATTTACTATTCAAATCAATATCACACATGTATATATATATCTATATACATATATACATATGTATATTTATATATATTAATATACTTGTATGGATGTTGCCTCATGTCAATACATACACGTATATCAATATATATATATATATATATATATATATATATATATATATACACACATACACACACACATATATATCATTGTGTGTATATATATACATTACCTTCAAACATACATAAAAGCAATAATATTGACTAACACATATACACCATATATATGTATATATACATACATGCAACTTTATCCATTCGATGTTCTCGTGTGTATGGGTAATTTTCCCATAAGCATGCATAGATACATCTATTTGTATGTATACTTATGTACAAGATTTCTCATGTGTATGAGTTCATCGCGGACATGCGTATATGTATGTATACAAGTTATGTATATATATCATCAATTGTACTCTTAAAGAAGTACTCAAAAACACAAAGAAAATCAAACACTTATTCCAAGCATAACTTCACAACAAATAAAACCTCTCATAAACAATCAATTCAAGGTATCTTACCTTTTTCCTGAAACTATTGACTTGACTATTCTAACAGTGAGTGTGTGAAAGCTCAACTTAGACTCATTAAGGGTTTCCAAATCAAAATTCTTATCCTGAGTGATACTTCCCCTCCCTTCTAGAGGCATGAACCTGAACCTACAACCAACTTGTCACATTTGCAAAGGTAGTCAATTGATCATAAAATAATCACTTGAAATACATATTCAATAGTCAAAATTAAGACACATATAACATCAATTTGAATCAACCATTTATACTTTATATTTCCAAAGATTTATACAAACAAAATACATTCACATTTATTTCCATCAAAGTTACAAACACACACACATATGCAAGTATTTCACCTAGCTCTGGTAAGTATAAGTTACAGGGTATAATAGTAGGTATAGAATTAGAGTTAGGGTTGAGGTTAAGGTTAGATTAAAATTAGGATTAGGGTTATGGTTAGGTAAGAATTAGAGTTAGGGTTAAAATTAGAGTTAGAGTTGGGGATATGGTTATGGTTAGGGTAAGGGTAAGGGTAAGGGTTAGGGTTAAGATTAGGGTTAGGTTTAAGGTTAAGATCAAGGTTAGGGTTAGAGATATAATTAGAGTTAGGGTCAAGGTTACAATTAGAGATAGAATTGGGGTTAGGGTTAAAATTATAGATGGAATCATAGTTAGGGGTAGGGTTTAGATTACGGTTAGGGTAAGGGTTATGATTACAGATAAAACTATATGGTTAGGGTTAGGGTTAGGGTTAGGATTAGATATATAATTAGGGTTAGAATTAGGGAAAGAGTTAAATGGTTAGAGATGGAATTGGGGTTAGGGTAAGGATTAAGATTAGAATTAGAGTTGGGGATAGGGTTAGGGTTAGTATAAAATTAGTGTTAGGGTTATGTTTAGAATTGGAGTTAGTGTTGGGGATAAGGTTAGGGTTAGGCTTAGACTTAGGATTAGGCTTAGGGTTAGGCTTAGGGATAGAATTAGGTTTAGGGGTATGGTTAGGGTTAGGATTAGAGTTAGAGATAAAATTAGGGTTAGTGGTTTTGTTAGTAGTAGGGTTTAGGGTTAGGATTATGATAAGGGTATAATTAGAGATAAAATTAGGGTTAGGGTTGGGATTTGGGTTAAGTTTAGATATAGAATTAGAATTACAAATAAGGTTAGGGTTACAATTAAGGAAATGGTTATGCTTAGAATTACAAATAGGGTTAGAGATACAATTAGGGTTAGGTTTAGGGTTAGGGTTATAATTATGATTATTATTAGGGTTAAAGTTTGTGTTATAATTAGAGATAAAATTTAATGAATTAGGATTAATTTTAGGGTTAGGGTTAGAGATAGATCTAGAGTTATAATCAAGGTTAGGATTAGAGATAGATTTAGTGTTAGGCTTAAGGTTAGGGTTAAGGGTACAATTAGGATTGGTGTTCACATTATAAATAGAGATAAAAATAAATTAATTAGGGTTTATATTAGGGTTAGGACTAGGGTTAGGGTTACGGTTAGGATTAGTGATATATTTAGAGGTACAGTTATGGTTATGATTATGATTAAATTTAGGGTGAGGGTTAGATATAAAATTAGGGTAATTTGAGTTAAGATTATGGCTAGGGTTAGAGATAAATTAGGGTTAGGATTATAGGTTTAAGGTTAATATTAGGGTTAGGGTTAGGGCTACAATTAGAGATAGAATTAGGGTAAGGTTTCAAGTTAAGGTTACAACTAGAGTTAAGGTTAGGGCTATAGTTAGAGATAGAATTGGAGTCAAGTTTAGGGTTGGAATTACAATTATGGTTAAGGTTAGGGTTATGATTAGGGTCAAGGTTAGGGTTAGAGTTAGAGTTACAATCAATGTTAAAGGTAGATACATGTTTAGGGTTAAGGTTAAGGTTAGAATTAGGGTTTGGGTTAGGATTACAATTATAATTAAGGTTAATATTAGGGTTAGGGATAGTCTTAAACCTAACCCCAAGCTTTATTCTAAAATCCTAACCCTGATGCTAACCCTAACCATAACCCTAAGTGAACCCTAATCCTAATTTAACAACTCTAATGCTAACAATAATCATAAATAAAGCCTATATCTAATGCTAATTGAACCCTAACCCTAATTAAATTCTAATCCTAATTGAACTATAACCCTAATTGAACCCTAACACTAATTTTCCTTAACCATAATTAAACCCTAACCCTAACCATACATAATAGTTAGCTAAAATAAACTTGTTTACCATTATATTCAACAACAATGGGAGAGAGACAAATATAAGAATACTAATGCTAAATATAAATCTCATTAACAAATTTTCCATCACCTAGGTTATCCTAGAAGTTATCTTTGGGAATAAAATCGAACATTTATCAGCCAATAAAGATAAACAATGGAAAAATTAATTTTACATGTAGCTACAAGATTGCTTTGATTCTTTTATTAATAGCTAGACTTTAAATGTCTATGGTTACAAGAAATGAATTTTCACCTTTTTGATGTTATTGAAATAGAAATATATTCTTAACTTCCTTTTACATTCCTTTGCATTAACTTGTTGATGTTATTTTTTAATGGCTATTGAATCCATTCAATGAGTCACATGTTCTAAATATAAATCAAAATACAAAGACATAATAAAACATCCATCTATTGCACCAACTATAATTTGATTTTTATAATATTATAAAAAATATTTTATTTATTGGTTGGATTTAGTGGACATAATTAAAATGAATGTATAATCATGTTTGCATTTTTTAAAGTAGATTATTGAACCTTAATTATAATATATGTAAATATTTGTGTTTGATTCTATATTATTTGAATATTAGAGAATATATATTTAATTATGAAGAATGGAATGTCAACAATGGTAGTCCATATTGTCATGGTGTATAGATCCTATGTTTGATATGAACTTTATATGTTTAAAATAATAGTTTTTATTTGATGTGATAGATTTTGTACATATACAACAAATGTTGTGTAACGATTTATTAATGCAAGACCTTGAATCAATTATTTTTTTAATTTGTAGTGTTTTTGAATGTGATAAACTATAGACCTACTCTATATATAATTTAAAGGTAAATGGTATTTTATATTACAAATATAATATTTAATTTAAATTTGATAATTAAATTTATACATCAAAACAAGTTTTTAATATTTATTAACCACTTAAAATTATTAATTTTTAAATATTGAAAAATATTTTGTTAATAAAAATTACAAAATAAATTAAATTATTTATAATCTTATCCAATTTTAGTGTATATCTAAAATCTCCTCTTTCATGTGTTGGTCTACCTAAAACACAAATATTGTCATGAGAATTAGCCCCTATGAGAAATAGAAGAAACTCATGAAACACCGCTGTTACAAAACTCTATTTTTTAATATAATAACAATGATAAAGTTAAAATATTTTGTTCATATAAAATCAGGTCTCTTTTATTTAAAATTTGATATAATTTAAGATTTATAGTTGATGCATTAAGGTGAACGTTTTATCATATAATAATTTTGAATTTATTTTACATTAATGATGATCTACTAAAAATAATTATTTTGAATGAAGATAAGCAAAACAAACAACATGTAAGCTTTCCCAAGGTGCTTCAATTTTGCTTCAATGTTTGTCACGTATGATTTGTTGGTGTGTAGTCAAATATCAAATGGTTAAATATCTAAAAATAGCCTTCTACAAATAACTGTAGATTGTACCCTAGAGGCAGTCCGCCGTCATTATTAAATTCATCAGACTTTGCCGCCTAATGTGCTTTAGCTTGTTTCCCGCGCAGAGCTTCTCACTCTTATTTATTTGTTGCAAGATTAAGTTGCCGAATCCTTCTTAAAGATTGTAATTTGTTAAAATCTTTCCATCAAAGTGGTTTCACTATGAGATCGCCCAGAGAGAAGAGGGAGAATGCAATCTATGTATCAAAGTGTTTCGCTACCAAGAGGGAGCATGCGATTTCACCTATGACACCTTCAGATACCCTGGTTCTTATGCAACGTGTTTGTAAGTTTAATGATAATTTTGATCAGCAAGGTAGGAAACGTCCCAAAACTTTAACTCCATTTTGCCGATATCTCAAAAAATATCTTGAGAATGTATACACTGAAGATTATATTGGTGATAGATTGATAGATGCTTATAAAAAATACAGAGAAGTGGAAAAAAAAATGAAAAACTCAAAATTTGCTTTCAAAAATGATCATGAATCATTAATTTATAATTATACTAAAATAGCTTTCTCCCGTGAGCTTGCTGATGGTGCTTCTTCAATGATAGATCTTGTAAAAACACCACAGAAGAAGAAAAGAAAAAATGAAAATTGTGGAGGGAAGAAAGAGGAAAAAGACAAAAGGGACGAGGAACCTATATATGTTTTTGATTCTGAAGAAGAGAAAGAAAAAATGGGAAGTTTACTTTCATATGTTTCTGATTCTGAAGATGAAAAACTCTCAAAGAAAGGAGAGAAAGAATGGCATAATGAATGGTCAGAGGAGGATTTTAAATGCAAGCTCACACAATGTTTGCAAGAATTGAAAGAATCGTACTGTTGGAAATTTTAAGTTTTTGAAAAAAACCAACGTATTTTGTAGTGCTATTTTGTACATGAAAACCAACGTATTTTGTAGTGCTACCTATATATGTTTTTGATTCTGAAGAAGAGAATGAAAAAATGGGAAGTTTACTTTCATATATTTCTGATTCTGAAGGTGAAAGACTCTCAAAGAAAGCAGAGAAAGAATGGCATAATGAATGGTCAGAGGAGGATTTTAAATGCAAGCTCACACAATGTTTGCAAGAATTGAAAGAATCGTACTGTTGGAAATTTTAAGTTTCTGAAAAAAACCAACGTATTTTGTAGTGCTATTTTGTACATGAAAACCAACGTATTTTGTAGTGCTATTTTAAGTGTCGGAGCCATTGATTGAATCGTTTATTGCATGCATATGTGGGTTTTAAGAATGGTCATTGAATGCCTATTTTGTTTCCAACTGTAGAATAGTCATTTATGAATTTAGCATTTTAAACATTATGATAGTCTTTTATTTTGTTGTTTGGATAATGGATATGTTGCCTTTATACTGGTTTGGGTTAAGGAAATTGATTTAATGAAGTTGTGAGTACCCTGTACTTGGGCTGCCAAATGGAAAATATTTTTGTTTAGGGCAGTTATGCATACATCTGACTAGCATGGACTGGCAAAATGGCACTCTACGAGCCACAAACCAAATTCTGTTTAGGATTCTGAAGGTTTCCTTAAAATACCTTTGCGTCTATTGTTTTCCATTTTTTTTCTGAATGACCTGCTGAACAAAAGCTTCAATGGCAGACCTTGAAGCTTAACCTAAAGAAGCGGCTGGTTAATATTCTCCTTCTCAGGATTAGACCCTTGTTTCAATTTTTTTAAATAACCATACTCTTCTTAGAAACCCAGGGCAATCAAGAAAGGTTCGAACAGTCTTCTTGATTTGAAAAGGAAAATAAGAAAAGACCTCTACACATTGACCTTTAAGTTTCTATTTCATAAGGACTCAACTTCTAATTAAATCAAGATTAGGCCCAAGAAACTTCCCAATGATAATGTTAGCAAGTCTAGAGGAAGATCTATCAACCACAAAGCTTCATTCTCCCGAAGGGGATCCAACACACAAAACCAGAAACTGAGGACCAGGGTCCTTACCTTAACCAGTTATGCCCAAGATTTCTGCAATAACCTATGATCTGGTGGCCAGAAATCTTTTTCCTTGGTTCTGAGAGGGAGAAACTAACTCTGGAAGCTTCATCATAACCTTGACCTGAAGTACAATTCACCACAATAACGATCCTTTCAACTTGCAGGTCTGAAGCCTGCTGCACCAGGACACCATTGTCTGCCCACACTCCTAAAGCAATCTCTGGCTCTTTACCAGCAGACCAAACCACGCTTCAGGCCCTGGAGAGACTTCTTAATAAAATCCCCATTATCAGAATCCTTCCCAGGTTAATCTTAGCTTTCTTGGCAGTGCCAAGATCTTCCCCCGAGGCAGCCAAAAACTCCTTACAAGAGGCGCTACAAGAAGGGTGGAGATTACCAGCATTTCTACAACCCTTAAGGAGGTGACACTCAACTGAATGACACCGTTCCCGATTCAGGCTAGCAGAGGAAGCCAGAATATTCCACAGAAATTCATAATCTGACTCGCCCAGATAATCGTATTCTAAGGAACCCAGAAAATCATAACAATTCCTGGAAACCACTGACTACATTCCTCTACACTCTCCTCTGCAATATCTTCATCCTTATCTCCCGCTTTGCCTTCCTCCTCTTCCTTCTGCTCTGTTCGATTCGAGCCCTTTCTGCCATATGCACTTAATTTACACCAAACAACAATATGCAAAAAATGGAGTATTGAACAAATAAATTACAGAATTCGAAGACAACATACTCTGTGCAGGTTGTGTCTATCTTGTTGCAAGAAGCAAATCTTAACCTTTGCAATTCCAAGCTTCAAATGAATGTGCAAAAGAATGCTCAAACCTGCATCTCATCAAGCATATCTCCTTCATTTAACTTTCACCATCTTTCCCATATCTTTGTACTGCTGATATCTCTCTTAAGTTTGGAAGGAGGGTAGAACAGTGCTCTGGACAGTTTCTCATCATTACAAATGTTAGTGAGTGCCCTTTACTATTTTTGTATGGTTCTTGTTTCCTTCTATTTTCACCTGACAAGTCTGTAATTTTATTGTTCTGGTACAGATCTTGTTAGAATAAATGATTAAAACATACTCTGTTAGAGTGCTGACAATAGGTATTTGAGAGGTGGAGAAGCTATATTTGCCATCTATTTTCAAATGGAAGGAAGTTAGTTTGGTATCTTCTGAACCACATAATGGACCAGATGATATCCAAAACCTTCTTGTCTCTGTCCTACTTAATGGTCTCTGGCAGCCCAAAGTGAATGCAAATGTGCTTGAAGAGGAGGTTCCTAGTCTTTTGTTGAGATGCCTTTCTTACATGGAGTTCGAATTGGCATGTTGGTGAACCCATCGACAACATAGATACAATTAGGACCATGATTTATTGAAATGCATTGAGATTGATCCCCAAGGTTTGCTATTCATCGAAAATGTGTAAAAATCATATATCCCCAAGATTGCAAAATACAAAAGGATAGTTGAAATTGAGATTTTTGAAGTTTATGATAGCGTTGAATATTTTATATGATCCAATTCTTGAACTTGTTAAGTTTTTCTAACCACACAATGACGATCCTTCTCTACCATTTACATCACAGGGGTGCGTGGCAGATATTGTTTGGTTGAGAATCTTATGCCTTCTATGAAATTGTCTTCTAGGTAAAAGTATCTGCATGAGAAACACATTTATGTGAGAAGCTTTTGGGTTTAAAGTATTGCATAGTGTTAGTTGATCAGATTAGGGTTATTGGCCATTTGTTGTAATTATAAAACAGCATAAAGTGACTTTTATTGAACATCTGTTTTCAAGAGAGGAAATCTGAAAAACTTGAACAGTTCTGACTCCTGAACAATTCAGTCACATGACAATTTGCAATTAATATGATCATCCTAGCAACAATAGGTAAAATTATATCACTCTATGCATGAGAGCTTAAATTATGTAATTTTATTGGTTAAATACATGGAATTTACTGTTGGTATGTTCTTAATATTTGCCATTCTAAAATAAAGAAGATATAGATTGTTTAGTGGATAGAAATTAGTCACTGACCATGTACATAAACTGCAAATACAAATTCTTTCATCATAAATAATGGAATGCTAGCTTCACATGTAGTTGTGATGAGTACAAGAAAAGTGACATTTATTGCAATTTAAGCCCATTCTACTGTGTTGATATGGATTCCTCAATTTATACCCTTGCTCAATTTAGATGTTATTATATGTAATTAAGTTGATTATAGCTGTCATTTGATGGCCATAGACTTTCGTGTCATTGATAAATCAAGTTTACTGTCTTTGCGTGCACTGTAATTCTAGCCTCTATAATTTTTACTTCAGCAATCTTCTGATTTGATTTATGTGAATATTGGAGCATACATAGAGATTCTGGTGTGGAATAATTTTATTTACATTTATTGCGAGTTGATTGTTGCAGGACTATTAGTTCAACATTGATGAACAAACTCTTTTCAGAACCCAAGGTAAATGAATAAAACTCTATTTTAATACATGATTATGCAGGTACTTTCCATAAACCCGTGTAGCAGTACGTCTTGCACGACAGAGGCAACTCAGAGATTGGTGTCACCCATCTAAACAATCCTAAAAAAAAATGAACAGAAATCTGAAAAGGTTGAGGAAAATTAAAAACTAAAGATCTATTTGGCATGGAGATAGTATTATGCCCAACTATAAGGTAGGTTTTGTAGTTGTAAG
The DNA here is from genome assembly GCA_007258455.2 of Sequoia sempervirens. NCBI lineage: Eukaryota > Viridiplantae > Streptophyta > Pinopsida > Cupressales > Cupressaceae > Sequoia > Sequoia sempervirens. The sequence goes on along the minus strand of VDFB02344517.1, from coordinate 185,501 downwards.
GGATAAATAACGAAAACCACATTAAAGGGTGAGTGGTAAATGTGTGCATGAGATGGACGGTCATGAAAAGGATGGATGGATGATGACGATGGGTGAACATTATTTAACTAAAAAAGAGATTTTCTTTGTCAGCATGCCTTATCCTTACACCACCTCCTCAAAATGTGGAAGCATAGTCAAGGCATACAAACTCAGATCAAAATACCATGATTGCAGAATATGAACAAAATACATTGCAAGAGTTGTTACTCACTTTCTCCAAGGTGCAAATCCTCTCTAAAATATAGCACTAGTGTGGAGTTGAAGGAAACAAGCCAGTGACATGCGTAGGATGAGGGTGGCTTTCATTGTCTTTCCAGTCTCCTCCATTGTGATTACATCCATACACATTAATGGTTATCTGTCACTCACAGATATAGGAAATCTGACAAAACCTTTGGCCTTGTAGATTAAATACTCTGAAAGTAAACAATTTGACAAGTTGTTTGTAATTTGAAATTTTTAAAAATTTGTTTGTAGTTTGTAGTTTTAAATCTGTCATATTATTATTAAAAATAAACAAAAGAGTTTATATAAATATCTAGTTCTCACATAAATAATCTTTACACTTACAATAACCCACCAATTTTTATGACCAACAGATAATGTATACATATCATCCAGCAGCCAACAGATAATGTATACATGTCATCCAGCAGGAATGCCATAACTTTCAATGTTAACATGTTTATGACTGGTGTATTTGAAGGCAATATTCAAGGAGTGGCATCTAGTGGCATAGGTAGATGCCACTCCTTGAATATTGCCTTCAAATATACAAGTTCACCCATGACCTCTTTACATAACTCCTTTTCATTATCTTCACAAATCATCATTATCTATTTGTACAAACATTCCTATGTTACAAAGTTATTAAATTTAAGGTGAATGTAGCTAGGAAAATCAATACAAAATAATGGTTGTTGTAAATAGTTGTGCATTACCATAAAAGTACGATTGTTTTACATTAAGGCCAGGGTTTATTGTGTTTAAATGTTTGATGTTGTGAAAACCACTATTCTTTTACAAACATCATGTGACTCTTCCATTTCCCACAATTACTTTTTCATGCCATTATCATCCATAACTTCAAGCATCTTACCATTGATAACTTCTAACACCCCACCTTGCTCAATTGCTAGTAAGGACGTCAATTTAAATCATGCTTGTTTGTATTAAGGTTTTTGTTGTCACTATAGGATACCGCAACATAATAACTATGACATCTATATCTAATATTAAAAAAAATCCAATATTATGTGCTACAATAGCACACACTCAAACAAAACTTCAATCTAAAATTTCAACTAAATCTTCGCACCTCTTCACTTGTAACTTGCCAAATTACAAGCACACAGTGAAAGTGCTCTTTGAACAAAATGGTTTTTTTCCTCTGGTTCCAATCTTCAATTGGTTTTCATCCATAAAATATTTTTGTATGAACACAAATGTCTAGACAAATTTTAGAAGAGTTTTTGTATGGTAAAATGAGATGACCCCAATTAGAAATAACCTATAATATATAGATGAATGCATCCCTGATGCCATTTTTTGAATAATTTTAATTTCAAACCAAAAATTAATAAGTAGCCTCAACTCCCTTCACCAATGTTGGCTAAAAATAGCTTAGAATCTTACTCCACCAAGCATGCATGCATTCTACCATAACCATCTTGAATAAATTTGATTCTTGAGAGTTATAAAATGCCTCTAGAAGAATCATACATCTCATTTAAAAATAAATAAAAATTAATCTTTAATTTTGAATATTAAATCTCTTGGTCCATAATTAAATATTGAATAAACTATTTTCTTTTTCCATACCTTAGCCCACTAGAAATAAACAAAATGAGCCAAATACTCCATCGACTTGAATTTAATTGAAAGGGGACATTGCATAAAATAATCAATGACTTCAAGATAATCAATATTATCCTTATCATAGACTTGGGGATTTAATCCTAATAGATTTTGTGCCTTTATAAGGTGAAAGGACATGACACAAATACATGAGGATTACAACATGTTCAAATTAAAACTACCTAAGGATAAACATATTTTCATAAACATGTTCTTTCATCCTCAAGATAACCCAAACAATAGTAATAATTGTAAGCACTAATTTAGAAACAAGTAGGAAATAAAATAAAATGAAAAGATCCCTATTCCAAACTACTACTAACCTCAAATAGAGCATTCAAAGGAATTCAAAATAAAGAAACAAAGAAAAAAAATCAAAACAAAGTTTCCTTAAAACTTGTTACACCCTGTTTCTAAGTTACCAGATTACTTTTACCTTTGAGTAAATATGATTTTAAATACAATATTATGACTTTAATATGTTTGATGAATGAATGAAATATATGAATATACAATATAATGAGATTGATTTTTAAATGCCTTAATGATGCAAATGATAAATGATGAATATGATTTTCATGTTATCGGTTAACTTCATCCATGTTGCACTAAGATGGATGCATAACAGGTTCGAACCCTCTAGAGTGGGAGGGAGAGTATCACCCAGGAGAGGAGTTTGGTATGGAAAACATTGTCATGATCATATGAGTAGATACACACATGCACTACATCAGGTAGGGAAACCTTGTTGAGTCAATGTCGGTATGTTATAAACCATGTTGATAGCTTTTAGGGTTTATAGGAATGTTAGGTTGGTTGTCTTTGATTCTCTTGATTGTTTAGTCGATTTGAGTCATAGTATTAAAAATTCTTTTGATAAGCATAAGATATTTATATATTGTGTATTGGATAAACATACATATATGGGTACATATACATATATAATATATATGTATGTATGTATACAATGGTGCATACATATCTACATAGGTAGGTATACACATACGTAGATAGAAATATCTACGTATACCCATATGTAGATATGTAATACGTAAGTGCACATTCACACACACACACACATATATATGCATCAATATAGATACTTTATTACATTTAAATAATTATATATGTATATATATAATTAAATGACAAATATACATAAATATATATTAATAACTTTCTATAATGAGTGTGGTCTACGTAGGTCATATTTAGTAATAAAGCTCAAGCTAATAGCCACCCTAGGATTGTGTCCTCCAATCTCATTTGTAAGCACCTCGAGAAAAACCATGAAACCCATCTAGTAGTTCATAAATCACTATATGCGGTAAGTAATAGCGGATAGCCCAAAGGTAGTCTTCTAGAAAAGATTCAGTTCATTGAGTAGATCCAGTCGATTCAGTAGCAGGGGTAGCGGTTTAAGAGCCCTCACTCGGGGATCCTTTCCAAGTTGATAAGAATAGCCTATTCCAAGTCCGACATAAGCAAAGGAACCAATTCCATGCCTAGGTGATCCTGCATCAATCCAGTAGCACATATACTGTTGTTTCATATTCTCTAGATGCATGCCCTATTTTCCCTCTACCATCAGTAGCATCGATGACAAAGCAAGCATCCCCACCAGTTGGAGTTTGAGCGTATTCAGTTTCATCACTTCCCTGAGAAGATCCTATTACTAAGCCTCCAAGTTGATGACCTTGAACTCGCCCAGATGCAAGGCTGCCATAACCCATTGATTCAAAACTACCAACATCCGTTTTATAACCAATTGATCAAGCACTCAATGAAGTTTGATAAAGATCCATCAAAGTGAGCGGTTTGATACCTAGTAGTGGGGGAAGAGGCACCAGTCGAAGGTGACCCAATTGATCTTGTTAAAACACCCATTGAATAACTGCCAATTAATGAATCAATGGGCCTAAGTGAAAGCATGAGCAGTAAGAGAGACAGTGATAGGAGAAGTGGTAAAGGCAATGGAGCTATAGGTGGCAAAGGAATAAGTAGAGGTAGGAGCAGGTTCTGCATCAAGGTCGACGTTTATCTGGTTGATCAAGTCTCCCCCGCAGTAACAGAGAGGGTTAAAAGTCATCGCCTCACGCAGGATCGGTCGATGACCAATTTTGGATTATTTGGTTCCAGAAGCAAATGTGGCATAGGTCGTAGGAGTAGTTTATCGCCCATAACCATAGGCATCACCCATCACAAAGCCAATCCCAAAAAAATTTCCCATCAATCGACCAACATCATCAAGTAGCATCAGTTTATCCATTAGCAAAGGTATAGGTAGTAGGAAAGGCATAAAAGCACAGGTCACTTAGAAGCATAGGTTCATTGGTAAGAAGCACAGGTCAAAATTTAGGCGAAGCCTTGTTCGTTGGTGGCGAAGCACAGGTTCATCGGTGGGCGAAGCCCTGGTGGGAGGAGATATTGAACTGTAACTAGTACCCAAATTGCATCTTGAATAGGCTATGCTTTTGCTCTCGGTGCCACCCTACCTACCCAAGGCGACGACTAGAAGAGGGGGGAGGTGGGGGGGGGCCTTGGGTGGGATTAAGTAGTATTCTCTTGGGTCAAATATCACCGATTAGGGGTTGCGATTGATCTGGAACACCTAGTCATGGATTTCGACTGAGCGAAGGGAAATGGAATTGTTGCTCCTATATTTTTCGGAACCAACAATTACTGGGTGGGGGGAATTCTAGTTCCCTGGGTGGGGGGTATAGTTCGGGTGGGAGGGCCCCTACTATTCTAAGGGCCGGGCCCGGGCTCTCAACCTCACAGTAATACAATGGTAGGGGCTCTTTGCGATGCTACCCCTATCTCTGCTACTAACTTAGATGTTCTTTGGGTGAGGGGGAATTCTAGTTGTCTCTGGTGCACACCTGGCTCTAATTATATTGGCTCCACCTATGCCTTTACCTCCCTTGCCCCTACCTCCACCTCTACCCATGCTTATGCCTTCCACGTCCATGCCTATGCTGGGTAGGGGGGCCCCTACTATTCTATGGTAGTGGTGGGTGGGAGGTCCCTTGAATTCGAGTGGGTAGGAAACTATAGTTCTGAGAGGGCCCCTACCATTTTAAGGTAGTTCTGGGTAGGGGGATAATAGAGTTTTCCAGCCTTTATTCATACAATATGGCAAGAAGTGATTGATGGCAGCTCAGATGGAATGAAGAACTATACTATATCGCTCACCCCTTATTCTACTCCTCTATATATGGGTGATGGGTGACCGTTGGCCCCTTGGGGGGTGTTTGATTCATGTTACGTACACAATGGGGATATACACGACTTCGATGAATGCCTCGTAACCCGATTGGTTGTTTCATTCATAAAAAAATATTTGTAGGGTCAGTAGCCTAGGCCATCAAAAATGAGGGGGGTGGACTAGACTCTAACTCTACTCTATAGATGGGGTTGGGGTCAACACATCTATATACATAAGGGTAGTCAAGATCCCCATACCTCACTAATCTATAGAGTAACCAGTCAAGCTCTATAGAGGGACCAACACTGTTGGGGTAGTTAAGCTCATGAACTATGATCAAATGATCACAAATACGATGGGGTATATATAAAAGCAGGGGCCCTCCTCTCGATAGCTAGATAGATTATATCATTTAGGGTGGGGTGGGGTAGGAGCATGTATATAGATATAGGGGTGCCAACTCAAACTAGATATGGCATTAGCATAACTGCACTCACACTCTCCCATTGCCATATAGATATACAGGGAGTCGAATAGAGAGTAGGTTGTTGGCGGAGTCCCTCCCCCCTTCTCGTTGAGGAACTAATCGGGCCTTGGGTGGTTTCTAGCACAACATCAACATAATAGATTGGTGAGTGATGAATGGTAAGATAGGGGCCTCGACTTCCTGAGCATAGCAATCAATATAGAGTCCCTGGGCCCGTCGATGCTCTCCCCATCCCCAATTTGCATAAAATATGATCCATATCTATCCTCATCTAATCCATATCTATAGAGATCTGGGCACCCTATAGACTGTAGAAGGTCTATATTCCCCCTATCAGGCTCCTCATCTATTGAGATAAATAAATCTATGTCATTATGCGGTGCTTGATTCATGCAGAATGATCTAATCTATATGCCAATGGTGCCTGACAGAGATGCAGAACAATATGATCTATATGATATGTCGTCTTCTCGCTATAGAATATTGCTATCCCCATATAGAGAGAGGGGACCATCTTATAACTATATGGGCGGGCAGGCAGAAACGTGCCGCTCAAATATAAGGAATATAGGTCAGTGACAGAGCCTGGGGAGGCCGAGTAGAGTTCAACCCTCACACTTATAGCCTTTATCTATATAACCGTTCTACCAATAGCATTCATTAAGTTGATGCATCCATTATGAAAACGAGTTGGGTATCGGGCATACACTCAACCCTCACCCCTATATAGATAGATGGAGTAGAGTAGTTATTCACTCCTCTCTATAGACATATAAAAGACAAAAGATGACTGACTATAGACTGAAGGGAACCCTACTCCATCTATGATTGATGGATAGTCGTTTCTATCCAGATGCTTACACCGGGTGGAATGCCCTTAGTAGCTTCGACTCTCATGTATCCGTAGTTGGGATTCATAATTTCTTTGTGTTCATAACAATAGCTTCGAGCGGTGAAAAGAACACGAGTGCTCCAAGCCTCTAGATGATTGAGCCAACCACACTAGAATGGATGGTACAAATCCCTCCAACATTTCATAATTTTGAAGAACTTCCAACCCTCAAAGAGACTGGCTCTCTCTAAGTAAAAGAGACTAGCTCTTCATCTCTAAGTGGCACAAGGATTTGTCTCTAATTAAAATTATTAGATCTAGTTGGAGACCAACTCTTCATCTCTAGTGATCTATTCCAATTATAGTTGAGTGGGCCCCTATCCTCCACTAGAAAGGTAGGTTCCAGTGTTGTGCTAAAGAGAAAGGGAAGAGTGGGTGGGAGAGAATATTACTTGGAACATTTTTTTGGAGGAAGATAAAGCGAGGGTGATGGTGCTCCTCCGTGAGATCAACTTGGGAAAATTCAATGACTATCATTTATGCGCTCGCCCTACCTTTATAGTGGGACTATAGGTTATGCACATGAAGACCCCCCTATAGATATGGGAGCGCACGAGGTCCCACTATTCTATGGACCGTTAACAGCTAGTCAAACTAACATATAAAGCCATTCTCGAAGCAGCTATCTCCATTGACTATGGATGATAAGGCTCAAAGGTATCTATAAGTCTCTATTATTCCATCTAGTTGTTTCTATTCACCAAAGCACATTATGAAGCAGGGTGGGCCCCTACCACTAATCTACCTCCTTATTCAAGCGAGCGAACTATAGTTTCCCACCCAATCAAATCTATGGCCTCCCACCCACCTTTCGAGACTGACCTATTCTCCTCAAGCCGGTGGGGTTTGTTTTGCGACTGCCCTGAGGTGAATAGGTTGGTATGACTCATCTTGATTGAAACTAACTCAACTCTCTTCACATACTCCACGTGGGTAAGAAAGGTCTACGACCAATGGGACAAATGGATCAGATAGAGAGGGTGGTAGACCATTGATCGACCCGGGTATGGATGGGGAGGAAGGACTCTTTGGATGGATAAATTCGAGGTTGGGTGGAATGAAAGATAGGGCTACTATTCCCATCACTCGATCTGCCTGGATCAACTAGTGGGAGGGAGGGAATCTTAGTTCGCTATCTAGTATTTATTTCCTCTCTTGTCGGTGGGTCATTAGACAAGGGATGGAGTCGATCGTAGGTGATTAGTTGAGAGTAAAGGATCAGGTGGGGTAGTAGAATATTCCTATCCACTCAATCTAATATCCTGGAGTAGTAGTGTCTAAGAGAGATTCCTAGCCTTTCTAATCCGACTCCTCATCCCCTGACAATGCAAGTATTCCACCCCTACCTTTCGATCGATTGTTTATTCCATCTCCTCCATTCAAGGATGAGAACTTGTTATGGTTGGGTGGTTTGTCAGAAGGGTCGAAACAATGGCTAGCTTCGGGTTGCCCAACTAGAATTCCCTCCCACAACTAAAATTAGGTGGCTTAATTAATTAGCTACTCTAGCAGTGGATAACTATGGGCCCAACCTGCTGCACCCTATCATGGTCTCAAATTGGCTCAAACTAAAGGTTGTAGAAAAGTTTGGATGGAGGGGGATTCTTTGAATTTCATAAACAATTTGAAAAATGCACTCCTCCCTCTTGGACTTGTTACCAATTTTTCGCTACAACTCAATTGGTGGAGCTGACTAAATACTGTTATATTTAAAAGTGGAAAATATGGTTATTTCTGCATATGCTAGGTGCTGATTGCATCTTATTTATCATTTTATAAGTGATAGTTATGCATTGAAATGAGGAAACTGAGTTTCGAGAAATTTCTTTTCAATGTTTCACAATCAAATGGAGTGCAGGATTGAGCATTCAACAACAAAGCATGACTGAATGCTTTCATTTATTTCATGAAGTTATTCATATTTACAACATTTCATTTGATTAGAAGAATTCAAATGGATACATTCAAATGATGGTACAACATTGCATTATAAATGCATTTTCTTTTCAAAATGAAAAGCAGAAGATTGAAATTGAATATCCACACAAGCCATGGATGTAACTGTTACAGTGCATCATAAGCATCACACTACACTATGGAAGATGCATAAAAGGAAAAGTCACATAAGTATAGACATAATCATCGTTTCTTGTTGGTTGATGGCCGACGCAGAAGTGGTGCACCTTTTGTATTCTTCAAGCTCCATTGACCTATAGGAAGGAAAAGAGGGATGTTAGAGCTCCGACTATGAATATACCTACATGAACCATCAACGATAATGTAGTATGCTACTAATCATACACTGAAACAATCAAGAAAAATGCAGAAACATGAGCTGAAAGAGAGACATCAACATCATCATATATTGTTTTATGCTAACATCGTTTGTTTCTTTGTGTAGGTATAGGGAAAATCATGAAGCTGTTTATCATTTGAAGATCAAGCATGTGGAGAAAAATGAGCTCCCACAAGGGTAGAGCTCGGCATGCTGCCCCTTATTCACTACAAGTGGGCTAAGAAGAAGATTGCAATCATCATGTTCATCAAGAAGGGAAATATAAAACTGAAGGAGTAAAACAGAGTTCATCCATCAAGTTATTAAGCTGACTGTACACTCATAACAGTAAAATATGTTTATGAAAGCTACTGGTGGATAGTGGGTTTAATCAGCTCAATCAATTCAACTGAGTACATTCATCTCAAATACTGTTGTATAGTTATATTATTCTGCCATAGTATTATTTGTTCATCATGTTCATAATATTATGCAAAGTTCAACAGTGTTCATGCTCATGACGGTGATAGTGAACAGGCATACATAATGCCTCAACGAAGAGAAATGTTACAGATTTTCATTTCAGAAGAGAGCAAGGCATAAAGCAGTTTTAGATAATGGAGCATGAAAATGCATGAAGAGTGCCAGGTAGAGGAGCATACTTTTAAAGGACAGTCAAGCATGGAGACATGTAAAGAGGTTTCAGATTTCCATCAGAATAAGGTGATAAGAACAATTTAGTGACTGCTATATTTGATAAAGGAAGGTGAATGATTCAATAAAACAACCAGTTTCATTATGGCTGGAAGTGCAAATGTTGCTTTAAGTAGAAGTTATGCATCACTATTTTGAAAAGGAGACAATCAAATACATTGTTTTGGATATTTGTTCTGTTCTATCTTTCAATTGTTTAGTCATTCAAAGTATACCTTTCAAAGAATAATTGATGGATTACACAAGAAAAGAGATTGTTTCCAGAATGAGTGGAAAATGACAAAGCATGAGAGGAAGTGCTTCTGAAGGTGTTAGTTGGCTGTGAGAGAGAATGCAGTCTATGGAGCTACAATAATTTAGTATATATGTTGCATTAAATGAAATGGATGCATCAACTTTAAATAATATCAGGAGAACAAATGCATTGTACAAAAAAGAGGTTTGTTACAGATTTAAATACAGGTTTTCATAAAATACAACTTCCTCATTACTTTCAGCATTCCCTACTTGGCTTTTCAAACAAATATGCAGATTTTCATCAAATGCAGTTTACCCACATTGGGGTTTCAATTTTAAAAGAAATATATTCCAATTTTCCATTGAACCCATTGAGGGTTTGATTTTAAATTACAGATTTCTCACTATTTTCAGCATATCCATGTGAGGTTCTTAACAGAGGGGAAAAAGAAGTGTGTTTTCTTTAACATATCATATACCCAGGTGGGGTTTTGCCAAAAATAAGGTTTATACAGTGTCATCATTGGTCATGCTCCATAACAGAAAATACAGGAATGAACACAGATTTCATCAAAATTCTGAATACCCATAGTGGGGTTTCGAATTTAGAGACAAGTATTACAACTTTCAGTGACACCCATGTCAGGGTTTTTATGAGAAACAATACAAAGACAAGGAAATCCTTTGGTGGGTCGAATCTACAGAATTCCCAAATGCCCAGTGAGAATTGGTGGTCTCGGCCTATCACATTTTCAAGCCTATGAGCTTTGTAAGAAATGGATAACAACAGGGAAGAATAGAAAGCTTACCATTTCGTGCTTGTGGAAGACAAGAGGCCGTGGCCAAAGCATTCACAAGTAGCTTCAAAAACACCCAGTTTGAGCACATGTGGGTCGGCCAATGGGTAGGATGGCCACAAAAGTATCAAGAACAAGCACAAAAAATAAAGAATTCATCAAATAGTTATCTCATGTCCGCGGCTAGTAGGGCCTTCTTCTCATTAAAAGGAGCCAAGGAAAATACAAAGAAACAAATAGAATGCACAAGTCAAGCTTACCAGTAGAGGCTGAATCTGGTGAAGAGTCAATGACCAGGTTGAGCTTGTGTATGGTGGCGAACAAGAAACAAAGCACAAGAATTGGAGTGAATGCATTATTAATGGAATTCTAGTTGTGGCCTGTGAGGCTGTTTTTCTCACCAAAAGAGCCATGAAAGATGTCAGAGAGGTGTGCTCCTGCTGCGGCCTTGAGACCAAAAAGATGAGTGAAAAGCGAAGTATGGAGTTTTAGGAAGACCACAGGAAGTTCGAGATCTTCTTACCGTAAAAAAATGGAGGAATCAACGAAAATGGCGAGCATGGAGGCTAGAATTCCTCTCATCCAGATGAAACCCTAGTTCATATGGCGGTGGCTGTAGAGACTCGTTTCTCCAAAGTTTCACTTTGCAAAATGATGCGAAAACATAGGGCATTCTTTGCATTTTGTCATTAGGGTTTTTTCTTTGCCCTAAGTTGAATTGGGCTTTATCACATTTATTTAAGAAAATCCTTGCCAATTAATTTCCCCTTATGAAATACATATGCCTAAGTCGACTATGGTGTTCTTCTAAGACTTTTGAGTCTCGGTCCAATTTAGGTTTTGAGATAATGCCTTAATGAAAATTGGAGATTGATAGATATCTTAGATTTTAATTGATTTTGAAGAAATCAATTAAAATAATTGGTTAAATTTTACTTATGGCTTAGGGTTTTTTATGTTTTCAATTGATTTTGAAGAAATCAATTAGGATATTGATGGAGATTTTATTGTATTTTTATGATTTTTTGAGAAAAATCAAGATTTGTATTGGAGAGATAAGTAGTTGTTTTTGCAAAAGATTTCGAAATCTTTAGTTGCAGAATTAGTCAAATTATGAAAGTTTGCATATCATGTAAAGCAAGATTAAACCGATGCTTTTAGAAATCGCTTTATTCTTTGCTATTTTTAGCAGATTTCTTGAGATATTGCCTTGGTCGGATTTGAGTTGCCTGCTGGATGGATAAGTTGTTTTATTTGATTTAAAAGCAAATTTGGTCTATTTTTAGGGGTTGGACAGTGTAAACATGGAAAAAGTGAGTTTTTTTTGCTTTTGTGCAGACTTTTGAGACAATTTTGATACCTTTTCCTTGAGATTTCTTTTGGAGCTTGGATTAGGGTTTTGGAGTTATTTTTATCTTGAAGAAGACTGAGTTTTCTTCTTCTTCTCAGTTCAGATCATTGCTTCTTTCTCTCTTGTGCATACAAAGAGTTTTGTAAGAATTTTGTACTCAGATTTTGGCAAAAACACTCTTTCAATTTTAATAAAGCAGCAAAATTCTCCTTCTCATTTGTTTTGTCTCATTCTATAAGAGCAATTTGATGTCCTTGTGATTCAAATCAAAATCCTTTTATGTCTTGCTGTTGTAAGTTGTGTTTCAGATTTGCATAGTTCCAGGTTGTATGTTGTATTTCATCTAGGAATCTTCATGCAAATTATTGATGGAAATATGTGCCAGTGAGATTGTGAGAGTTATTGTGATAGAAAAGCTATTGTGGGTGTCAGTGCTTGAATCTCATAACTTCTAGTGAAATACCAGTTAGATTTAAGTTTTAATTTTAGTTCATCCTTCTAACTCTTTACCTGAAAATCACTTAGAATAGGATTCATCTTTTAGAGAACCAACTCACTCTAGAGATTCTCTTTTCGCATAGATCACCCACATTTGAAAAGAGTTTCCATGTTTCAACAGATAGTCTGATTTTTGCAAATTTGACAAAGGGTGCATATCTGATTGATAACAGGACTATTGAGTCCTTGATAAGGGATTTGATAGATATTTTGAATCCCTTTGATGAGTTTTATATTTCACATATCCTAAGAGAAGGTAATGGGCTAGCGGATATTTTCACTAACATTGGTGTCAAATACTTTAGGGAGTGGGGTCTAAATGACCCTCTTCGTATAGAGGCTATTGCAACTATGAATAATGAGTGGTGATTTTAATTGGATGAAAGTTTCTTTATGGTTGGCGACGTGCATGCTCTTCATCATGTGGTAGATTATTATGAGTGAATATGGAGTGCAATATTTGAATCAAGTGAGTTGTACGGGAGCAAGGTACCGTAGGAAATGGGAAAATTTGGTCTTTATTATTTCTCGTCCCAACTTTGGCCTCACATGGATTCTGGGTAGTTTTGGCATTGTTTTCCTGAGCCTTCTCTATTCTGTGTTTGGTGTCTGTAAGCTGGATTGTGGCGAGATGGGTGGTGATAGGAACCGTGTCGAACCTAAATCGTGTGATGTTGTGAAGGAAAGGAAGGAGGTCTTGCAGGTTTTGGTGAAGGGAGGGTTAACACCCTATTTGGAGAAACTTCATGGAAATGATCCCTAGGTTATTGACCTTTTTATGAAAGGATGGAATGACAGAGTGCTTAAGCTTTATGGGATTGAGTTTGAGGTTAATGAAGAATTCATTGCTGGTATTACTGGCCTGGCTATGGATGGAATGCAAGTCTTTAGGGACAAAAAGTAGGCTCATACGACAATGAAAATTTTCTTCAAAGATAATGAAGAGAAAGATTTAAACACTGCTAAGAGTGGCGATTATCAGTGAAGTTCCCTAAAGGCTTTATGGGGGGATGTAGCGGAAGAATTAATGTGATATATTACCCTAGAATGACGTTTTTATGCGGTGAATGCATATCATTTCATTTTGCTGAACCACTTTCGACATAAGAGGAGGGTTTCTTTCCCATTTTATCTTCTTATGTCTCTTGACTCTAGTATTAAGGATCACAAGAAGAACCTGAAAAATCCCGTTTTGCATGTTGGGTTGATTCTCCTTATCTCTGATTATGCAAAGAATTTTGAGGTTCCCAAACCTATGGTCACCCCGAAGGGTAAACTACCCAAACCTGCTGAAGGGTATGAAATGGCCTCCGAAGATGAACCAGTCAGCAAAAAGGTCAAGAGAAGGAAGTTGACTTTGGAGAAAGAGGATGAGTCGGACGAGGATGTGGAATTCATTCCTGACTCTCTCGCCTCTTTGGAAGGGGGTCCACATCGCCCATCCACGGGTAAGAAGAAAAAAGGGGAAGCTTCTACTAGTGGAGGTTATTTATCTTGTAGTGAAGAAGTTGTTGCTATGGTGCCGAGTAGGGGTCTGAAGGTGAAGAATGACCTATATGGGGAGGCTTCCTCACCACCCCCAGTTGCCAAGAAGAAGGATTTGAGGGAAGGGAGTGGGAAGAAAAGGGTTATGTAGTTTGTGAGCCAAATTTTGGAGTAGGAACATCCTCTTACAATTGTGGGCAACCTCTTTGCTGATGAATCCCCAAGTGTCAAGCCAATTTTTTAGGTGAAGGATAAGGATGGGGATGATGCTACTGCATTGGAGATCCAAGATGTGATCTTGGAGAGGATTAAGAAGAGAAAGGAGGTGGTAGAGGAAATTGTGAACTCCATCTACAAGCTTAAGTCTCTAGGTGCTGTGGGAAAAGGTAAGGACTCCCCTGCTAATAAGGATAGGATTAGTTCTTCTTCTAAGGAGGATGTCCTAGGAAAGGGGGTTTTTAAGTTTGATAGAGATGATTTTTTTGATGTTCTTGGAATTGCGCATGAAGGGTCCATTGTTTTGTTTAAGCTTTTTAAATAGTTTTTCCACGAACTCAATAAAATGAATGTCAGAGTTGGGGGAATGGTTAACAAGGCTGAGGGGTCCTCTGTTCAGAATTAGATAGATGAGTTGTTTGAATCCTTAAATGTTGTGACAGACATTATTATGGAGGAAATCCTCAAAATGAAGTAAAATATGGAAGGAAGAATCCTCATTCTTGAGGATCAAATGGGGAAAATTTGGGATTCTGTGATGAGAGGAGGGGAGGGTTATAAAATTGATGGTAAATATGAGTCTATTGCTGTTACTTCTCTTGTGGTTGGTGCTAAGAAGTGAAAAGATAGTGCCCATGATGTTGAGATTGTTGCTACTGGTAAGCAGATGGGGGAGGATGTTGCTGCTGGGAAGGGAGGTGAGAAAGGTATTGTTTTGATTTCTGAGGTAAAAACGGATGGTCTTGGAGCTAGGACTAGGAACAAAACTAAAGCTCAGGGTGGGCTTTTGGGAAGGATAGTTCTGATGTTTGTGAAGATGCACAAAAATCTATAGACTGGAACGTGAGGGTGGAATATATTTTGAAAAGTATGTAGTGTTGTTTGTTGGTCCTCCTTTTTGGCTGGTTTTTTGCTGATGGGTCACTGCTATTGGGCTATTTTTTTGCTTAATGTTATTATCTTTTATTTTAGCTGCATAAAAAACTATGGCCCAACCCCGAGACTAGTAAGTTCATCAATAAATTAATTAGTGAATTAATAAGCCTACTAGAATAAGCTAGAATACACTAGAATACACTAACATATGACTAAGTAAAAGATAGCAATGGATAACTATGGGCCCAACCCCGTTCCATAGTAAGTTCCATCCCAAAGTTCTATAGTAAGTTCTAATGGGAATGCAGGGCCTATTCCCCCCACCCATACCCACACACAAAACTATAGGAAGTTTTCTAGAATAAGCCAATTAATCTATTGCTAGCCCCCCAACTAATCTACCCTCTGCTACCCAGCCAAATAGTAGGGAATATAGCCCCCTCACCCATCTATAATCCCCACCCAACCTGAGAATTTTAGTTCAGAACGACAAATTCCCACCCAACCCACCCAACCCAATCTATATCCTCCCACCCACAACTAATATCCCCACCTAGTCCTTTGGGACCGACCTGAGGCTACGCCACCTGACCATATGTGTCTTACCCCATATTAAAAGCATAATATGGAGGTTGTGATAGCAACCAAATGTTAGCAAGATAATCATGTATAGTGGAGAGGTAAAATGCCACAGATGGAATAGATAGCAATATCATTTTGAGGTTTTTATAAAACCTGTTGAAGATGCCAATCTTAGGCGTGAGAATTTCAATAAATAGTGGACCAAAGTGTCACATTAAAAGGAAAAATAAAATCAAGAAACATAAGTATTACTACACAACATTGTTATGAAGAGTTTGACTTGGTAAATGAGCATGTGTAACCAACTATTTTTCAACAACTCAACAAAGAGTTAGAAAAATATTTCATTTTGGACTTTTTATTTGTCAAATATCTAACTTTTTTTGCAAACTTCAAACTACCTACAATGAAGAAAAGCAATGCCCAGCTCGCTTAGTTGATCTGCAAGGTTGTAGAATTAGTTTTGAGTTCTTAGTATCAACTGGAAATTTTCCTAGCTAGCTACCATAACTGGCAAAAAGCTTAGAGAGGTGGCAATGAGTGAGAAAGGTGGCTAATCATGTAGCTTTTTTGTAGCAATTGTTTTATCTCCATTTCTATATAAATAGGGCAACGTATTAGTATTTGGGGGTTCATTTTTTCCGAGTTCATTTTGTTGTATTCATTTATATTGTGTTCATTTGAGCACATTCGTATAGTTCATTTTTGTGAGTTTTGAGAGCAATTCATTTTTTTGAGATGAGAGCATCATTGTAGTGATATTTAAGAGCTTTGAGAATTTTTTTTGAGTGAGGAGAAGTTGATTGAGGAGCTGAGAGAATAGGAGGAAACAAATAGAGCCATTTGCATTGAGCAAAGAGTTGCAAGATTTTTGTTGGGAGCTATATTTTCCAGGTATGCTTGATATATATACTATTTTTTCTCTTTTTTATGTTGAAGCTAAGTTGAATGTTGTTTGGAAATGGTTGTGTTATCTTGGTAGGCATTCTATTTCTATTAGATAGTTATGAAAGCTTGTGTTGTTAGTTAAATTATTTATAAGTTGGATTAGGGAATATATAGAGTATGATAAATAGCTATTTTGAATATATTGCTTTATTATTACAAAAAGAGAAGTTACTATAGAACAATGTGATAATATTCTAAAACACATTATCGTATTTGCATTGTTGATTGAGCTATGATGCTTGCAATGGAAGGATTGAAATTATAATAGAAATATTTTTTCCTTTACTATCTATTGAATGAAGTAATGTTTCAACTACCTATGTGCATATAAGTATTATGTCATCATTATCTAGGGTATGATGTTATGAACACTTAAGGTGGAAGTTTAACCATGGGTGGAGAAATTACATTCTCAATTGCTTATAACCCTTGAAAGTAGGAGATTATTTATTCTCTAAGGTTAGGGTATACTCTTGAATAAGATTTTATATCATTTTTCAACAAGAGAGTTGGAATACATAAATACACCCTCATTGTCTTCTGATTGAAACTATATTATATATTTGACCTAGAGTCTATTAATACCTATTCATGGTATTCTAATCTTAAATAAGAGGACTTTATGTCTCAAAAATCCAAAGTTGTAATGCGAGGAGACTTTGAGGTGCAAAGCACAAAATCCTCAAGATGAGAATGTCCTCCTAATTAGATATAAACTTAACATACATTTTAAACATGTGAATATATGTGTCATACTAAGAGAAGGATATATGTTTTTTTATGAACATACAAACATAGGAACCCTATAAATTATGAAAGGATAACTTGGAAAGATCCATGAGGAAATTGGAAATTAGTTGAAAGGTCCTTAGTCGAATTATTAGAAGTTAATATCTTGTTATGCTTACATATTATGGGATATTACTATGAACATAAGACTTTATATGTTATTTAATTTCAAGGATAACCATATTAGCTATGACATCCTAGAAGGATGGAGCCATACTATATGTGACAAAAAATATTCTTAAAATCAATACGATGAAGTAATCTTCAAATCAAGTTTAAATTCTGAGTTAATATACATGTTGAGTTATTGGAAGTGCCTTAGATTGAGACTAGTCATGTCTACTCGATGACATGAAGTCATCAATATTTAACTAATTATGTATTAAGTAAAAGAGTATTTACTTCCATGATTAAAAATAAAGAATTTGAAAAGAGGCAATAGCCAAACCTAGAGTATTACAAGTATGTAACCGGGTATTCAAGAGATTGTGTTAAACCTATTTGGTCTATTAAATCAATATTAGTGTATTAAAATTTTTAAATAAAAACTTGTTTATGATTATTGAAACCAAGAGAAGAGTTCACTCAGGTCAGTAGAGTTCCCGAGTCGAGTAAGGGTGGGTGAACATATGATACTGCTTCATAGAAAGTGTATTTATTATATATATGAAATCTCTTGCTAGAGTAGGTGTAAAATTTGTTGCATACACTTGGTTAGTTCACTGTGATCTAGGATTGTCTACTAGTCAGTAGAGTCATGCATAGTTGGAGGATATCCATTGTATGGTTGTACTCGATATGTAGGATACAACACCAAATACTTAGATGTGCATTATTGTGGTTTTCATACCAAACTCCTCATTGATGGGTAGGACCATCTTACCAGTTAGAAAGATGTCTGGGGGACAACTTAAGTCCATGGTTGGAGGAAAAGCGCTTGGGTGATGCTCCCCCTCTTGCAATTGACAATTGAGTCTTGTGGAATAGGAGTTTGATCTATAGGTGGACACCTTGATCTTGAAATATTGTAAGTTATGATTTGTATATAAGCATGATCAAGGATCGATTACAATATGTATTTGAAAAGATTAGAATTATCTATTTGGAATTGTGTAATGATATGTGAAAATTAATATGCAATGTGCATTTATGATAATGAAAAGAAAAAAAAATTATGTCCATGTGTTTGAGAACTTGTGCTATTTACTTTCTGAGTTAAAACTTAGGTGAGAATTGCTGGGTAAATTTTGGGCATGTTACATGTGGTATCAGAGCTACCAAGTTCAACACTTAGACCTATGAGCTCATTATGTAAGTTTTTCGCAAACATTATCAATGGTTAATGTAGAAAATTTCTTATGCTAGAATGGTAGGGAAAAGAATAACAAGGAAAATAGTAAAGAAGCCAACTTTCCAAAATTTTCTGAAGTTGGGACTAGGAAAGAATCATCCCTAGAGGTTAAAATTCCTAAACCAACAACTCATAGAGAGACGCACTTCGATCGTAGAAGGAGTGCACCTGGGCTAAGTAAGTAGGTTATGGCTATTGATACAAATGCTTAATTAGAGAAACTAATTGAAAGCATAAACTAAAAAATTCACACAAAATAGAAAAATCTATATATTGCGAATTAGAACCAACTAAGGAGGTATCCACGAGGAAAAAAACCTTCTAACAATATTGAATTCAAAATTAGATTAAAATCTAACAATGATAAGTGAATTGAAGAATGAAAAGTTGAAACCTTAGAGTAAAGGTTAGAGAACAAATTGGGTCAGAAAGGAAGCAACTCACAATGGTAAAGATGAAAAACTAACATGATCCCACCAACCAGAATGTGCATAGTCAATTTGGGGTCAAGACTTGAAGATGAGAAAAATAAATTGAACAACCCTTGAAGTGTCCAAGGTTATGATAAAGATGAAATAACCAAAATCTATGGACAATTTTTTTTTAGAAAAATTGGTTGCAAGGAAAAAACTTGGACAAGATCTCAGATAGAGCATAGTTTGGTTGAAGTTTAATTTGAACTTACAATTTTTCCAACAAAAAATAAAATTGTGTTTAGTCCCTTTAAAGATCATTTGAAGATGTTCTAGGGGTAAATTGGATATGGAAGAGACTATATTTCCAAATCAAAAGGATAATTAAATAACCTTGGGAACAAAAAATATTTGTAAGGTATACCCAAAGAGGGTAGGATAAGGCAAGTAAACAATCGCTCAATTGTAGAAAGCCAACAAGAAGAATGATAAATCAATATAATCAAATTAGAGAAAATAAAAGATTATATGAAGTTCAACTTTTAAGATGATTAATTTTTATATCTTGGAAACACCAAGGAGGGGAAGAAGAGAAGTATAAGGATCAAGAAAAGATCAGATATAGATAAGTACCCTATTCAACAAAGTTTAATGATGTATTTCCATTCTATGATAAATTTTTCTCCATAGACATGTTTTTCAAATCAAAAACCTTATATCCAAAGTTTCATATTCAATGACCGCAAAATAGTTGTTGGAGTTGGAGTTGAAGCCTTAGATATAGGGCTATTAGCGAAATATTGAATGATCAAGACAAATTCAGATGTCTTTGACCAAAGGAAAGAGAAGTAACTACAATAAAATTCTAAAAGTTCTTATTTTGGAAGATCAATTTGTGATTATCAATGATGCTTTGGATAAGTTACGCAGTATTCTTATTGAAGAAGGGAAAGTTATTACCTATAAGATTATGAGATTTAGGATTTATAAACGAAATCATGCTGCACATGATTTTGAGCTAACAATAATTGTTCAAGATTGGTAACTATGTATGCATCAATTATTTAGACAACTTTTGGAGTTAATAACAAACCAACATGGTCTAAAAATAATTATTACTCAACCAATTTAAATGCCTATAGAGGAGATGGCTTAAGCTAGAATCAGACTATGACTTTGAAATTAATTATTTAAAGGGTAAGAAAAACTAAGTTGTGGATGCCCTAATGTCGAAGGAGACATATCTCCTCAATGAAACTTATTCATTATATTTTTAAGAATCAAATGTGGCATAACTCCAAGGAAGATATTTCATTTAACATGAATGGACTACTAAGAATTAGAGGAAGAACCTAAGTACCAAACTCAAAGGAGTTAGGGAATAAGGTGTGGTAAGAAGTTTAATCGGTGCCATGTTTAGGGCAATCTAGAATGAAAAATTTATTGACTGATGTGAAATCACTTCAATTCTAGAAGGAAGCAGAGAGAGATGCTATAAAATATGTAGCAAGTTGTCTAGAATGCTAGAAGGTGAAGAAAAAATGTCATCACTCGATATGACTTTTATATTCTCATGAAATTTTAGAGAGGAAGTGGTAGATCATTAGTATAGATTTTATCTTCCTATGTCAAGGATTTGGCATAATGTTATTTGGTGGTGACAGACAGGCTCACTAAGGCAACCATTTTTATATTGAGAAATTGACAAGTGGGGTACCAATAATAACTACAAATTTATATACAATAGTGTTTGATTGCATGGTGTTTTTGAGGAGGTTATCTCAAATAGGGACACAAAAGTAACTTAAAGGTTTTAAATAAACCATAATCACCTTATTGAAAATTCAATTAAAAATAATCTTGACTTATCACCTTGAGACAAATAAGTCAGATGAAAAAGGTAAACCGAGTCTTGATGAATTTGTAGAATACTCTTATTATAATTATTCTTAGTATTCTACAATAAAAATTGACCCATTTGAAATATTATACAGTAAGAAGGGTTGAATTCCTATCAGATGGGATAAACTAGGAAATAGAATTAGCCTTGGACCAAAATTGTTGTCAGAAATGGAAGAATAGATTAGGATGATCAAGGAAATACATAAGAAGA